>LUCH01001273.1:0-104736 GCA_013368495.1 Paragonimus heterotremus | reverse complement strand
ACCATTTTGGGTTAGTCTGTATAATTGACTTCAGCCATGCATTTATTTTTTGGTCGTATCTACCATTGTCTGATAAGTCACTTGCTCTCCTTGTCAAAAATCTGGGTCATAGTGGCCTTCTACTTTTCTTTTTCTTTAGCCTTCCTAATGAATATTTCAGCTGGTTCACAGCCCAAATTTACTTCATCGTTTTTCTTCTTAAACCTGTGTAGAGAGCACCAATATGTACTCTAATAGTGAAATACTTTTTACATTACGTTAACATTATCTTTTCTATAACTTGAGTCTTGCTACTGTTTGGTCCTGACAGTTGAACGCCTTGCTTCCACTCTAGTCTATCGCCTGTTTAACTAGCGCTAAGCGACTGGATCACATACATCTTCATTTACAAGCCTTCTGGTCTTATTCCTTCGGGTTTACACTGGATTCGTGGTGTATGAGTAAAATGGCGCGTAGTGCAGCAAATGCCACCTGTAGTGAAGGTTATGCTTGGGCGCATTTTGGATGCGGTCACTAGGACATATACTCCGTAAACGAACACCGTTAACGTGGCAGAACCTGGACGTTTTGAACATGCACGTAAGTACCGAGTAGGCTATTCTTGTATGCATTTCGGGACACAACAATGTCTAACGCATTTTAGATCTTCTTAAGTAAGGTAGATCGATAATATCCTGTCATTCGGACACTACAAGGCGTAACGAACGATTGAACACAAACTGGAGGCAAGCTGGCAGGAACGTCTAGTTTTTGGGGTTACTCCATCCATTGCGGTTACACATGTTTTAACTTAGCCCGCTGACCTCCATGCTTCCGGAGAGTGGCAATAAGAGAGGAATATTTTAGGTCCAGTGACGAACCCGTTCGGAAGTGTTGTGGTCCTGGAGAAGTTGAGTATTTAAAATGGATCGATATATGGACTGTCGAAACTGTGTGTATTCTACTTAGGTTGCATTATTTTAATAGTACGGGCCGGTGTAGATGTAGGTTTTAATGAAGAGATTACTATACTAAAAATGCACATAGACAAAAACACCTCCCGACATTTCGATGAAACTCAAAGAACGGAGGCAATCTCGGGTCATCCACGGTTTTACTCAGAGCCTTCTTCGAAATCAGTCGGGTAAATAGTTCACAATATGATCCAAGTATTCGGCTTCATTAGAGCGCATAACTTGACAACCTGACATTAGGTGGGCTAGTAAAAAAATTGCCTCCAGGGACGTGAAAAATATTTTAGTCAGACTTCAAGGAAAAACGATAAAAACTTGCCGTTATGTTTGCCAAGTTTCACGGTACGAGACAACTGAACTTACCTGAGTAAACGTCAGTCCGGTATGTTTGGCCAAACTGTATTTCTCTGTTGGACTTGGGTATTTATTTCGTGTATAGTAATCTTGAAGCATGTTCCGCACACGTTGTTTGAAACAATACACTGTTTCCTCCCCGTCCCAGATCGTGCTCGGCAACGGAAACCTTCGCCGAAGACGGTATTTGTCTACTGCGCTCAGGAGTCTTCCTCGTCTTTTCTCTGTCTGCGCATAGTGAGTCAAATACCACAAGTGCTGAAGTACTGGTTGATGCTTGGGGTTGAAGTGATTGAATTGAAGGATGTAGAGTACCGTGTCGTAATCAGAATTGGCGTAGGCAACGTGTGCCATCGCTTTAAAGATCGTTTGTTGTTCGTCGGACTGTTCATCAGCAAGTATCAGTTGATCTCCAAAAGTTAATGTGGACCAATTAATTGATACAGAATCAAGGAACTGGCGCAATGTCTCCATGTTGCTTTCTCGTAGAAGAACATCACAAACGCACGCAACCTGCACGGATAATGAGTCCAGATGTGTTATTTTTGGGGTGGGGGTGAGAGACATATATTTGTGGTATATTTATTTTTTAATTTGAAAAACTACCGCTACTTATGTACATAAGTGACACTAACTGATGCTGACATCAGGCGAGCCATTTTACTAAAAGTTACACTACTATCGAAAATGACAGTAGTCACACATGACCGTGCGATAACTGAAGCAAATTCGACAGCTTTCCCCAATGCCTTCAAGGTTTTCGCAGATTTCTGTTCGTACTTCATTTTTATGATTTATGGGTTAACCGTTTAAATGGAATTCGTATTTCACTTAATTCACCTATGTCATTGCCTGATAATTAACTCACGTCTGAACTACGGGAGAGGAACAGAAAAATACATTTGGAAATCACTAATAGGAACGTACTGAAATCAAGTTAGCGCACTGCAAATAAAGCTTCTTGGTAGCAGTATATAAAAACCACATCTTCTCCAAAACGGTTAAAACCAAGAATAGACCGGTGTGTGCATGTTTGGTTTTGATAATTACCCAGTGACACAATCAGGCTATAGTCTGACAGTGCTACACATAAAAGCAATCGAGAATCGAATAACGAATAGCCGAAAATTATTTATTGGAGTCTCACAACTGTTCAGTTCAACGAGCACTGTTAATTCCAGTCAGTGAAGGCGACACGAAGAGACAAATTATTAGTAAACCGATGTTCCGGTTTTCTGGCCTGTTTCTTTCTGACATCCTCTTACTAGTCGATAGATTCATGCGAAAACATGAAGGAACCCACACTTGGGTCCACCGCCAATACGTGGGTGATATATTTATCATCACTATTTCTGATATTAACCTTTGTACATCACTCGGTACTCACCGACTTAGTGAGTCAAAAATCAAATACTTTTCCTAAATGTTCATCTACATCGGCGAATAGACGGTACTGTTAAACGCAGGATTCATCGTAAGAATACCTGGTCAAGTCAGTAGGCAAGCTTTCACAGTTGTATACCTCTAAAATAAAAGAGGAGTGTGATGCGTTGTCTGACTGACAGAGCACAGATAATTTGCTCAACCAATAAGCTAGACCGCAAGCTTGAATTCATAGAGAATGTAAGATATAAAAACGGTTATCCGAAACGATTTACCTTCAGAAATACGATGGGAATATCTCTTAAATCTGAAATGCAGGATGCAAGAAAGCAGTCCATGTTTATTCGAATGCCATTCAAAGGTGACGATATCACAGAACGGCTGAGAAGTAGATTCAACCTAGTAATTAGCAATACGTATGTTAAAACCGAAAACCGTATCCAACTCACCACATCCCCAGTGCCCCGGTTTTTAGCAAACATAGACTGTGACTTTAGACCTCATCTAGTATTTCCCTTGATCTTATGGAACAGGTCATATTGCTGGAATATCAAAGCAGCTTTCCAGACGAATCTAAGAATACCGTTTATGACGGCTGGGACATGGTGAAATACAATCAGCCAACAGTGCTATCCTCGCTCAGCTGGTTGAAGGCTGGCACCAGATAAACACTGATGGCAGACCTGCGGAGTTAAACTGGACCAAATGAGTTATCTTCATTCGATTGGTTAGTTTCACTACCATAATTCCAATCAATAACCCTGCCTAACTTTCTTATCAGTTTATGTAGTTGAAGATGAATTATCTAAAACATATACTCACCTGTACGTTTTTATTCTGATTATCACAATGGGCGTAATTGAAAAACTGCTAATAATTCGTTATTTCTGATTTATTTTGTCTTGAACGTGAAAAATAGTCCTTCGCTTTATTTCACCTCCTGTTCAGTACATCAACTGCAGAACTGCATCCATATTCATCAAATCTGGTCCCTATCCACCCAAAACCAGGTCTCGCTGATTTTGTGCTCACCCCAAACAATTTTCCACAGCTAAACAGCATCACTGTCCCAGCAACTATGCTTTTCGTCGCTAAATGATAGACCACAAAAATGTGCAAACAGGACGTTCTCAGTTTGGTCAACTCCAACACCCGCTCTTCAATACACAAACACGTCTGTCGCAAATCAACCACCCCCTAATGAACAGTGTTCTGACATCACACTCATTCCCTGTGGTTCACTAATGGTTCCTTGTCCACGCCCCTCAATTTACACTTGGCTCTTCGATTTGTTCACTGGACAAAAGTGTGCGAAGAACGGCGGTTACCAGCTGCAGGGTCCGTCCGTCAAGACTGGGATAGCAACCATATCTGTTTAGAGTTTTTCGAAATACTATATCTACATTATAGGCATGGTCTTTCAAGTTATTTAACTTGCGGAACTTAAGCTTCTGACCAGTAGTTGTTCCTGTGCTATATGAGTCGGATCTCATGATAATGAGTCTAGTGGTATCTGTAGCCTTCGTGTGGATCACGAATCGTCAGTACTGAGGCAATTCATTGATTAGTCAACCCGGTAAAACCATATCGGTAACTTGTCATTTCAGTTTTCCTTTGATACAGTACGCGTCAATAACCGACCACGGAACCAATCACTCAATCAACTTTCCATAACCATGACTAAGCATGAATGATTTTGAGATGCTAGACGTTCCTCTCACGTTATGGAGTGCTACTGTATGACTCGACTGCAAACTAACAGGCTAGGAAACTCGGAAGTGTGGCTCATCTTTACGGACACAACAGCGCCATCAAAATGGTTGTGAGCAGAACCAGAAGTGGACCACATCATTAACAAGCGTCTACTGTGTTCCAATAAAGAAGACGATGTTTGAGTGGTCGGTGCATTTAGAATCTACAAGATTCGTGGGAAATTTACAGGTTAGATTAAGTAGAAAGTGCGCCGTGACTGCGCCAATCGGTTTAAAATATAAACAGAGATCTACAAGTGTTCTCATTTTCAAGAGATGAATTGTAATAAGCTACCGAATGATGATAACTGAAAGAGAAAAAAAGCAGAATGGAAATCCAATCGTAAATTGTCAAATATGCTACGAATGTACTTCAGCATGCGGCAAACGACAGTGGACCAAGAGGCCGGGCCATGGTTCTGACAGCCAAGCTATCTGAAGGTCCAGCCTGGTGTTCTGAAAGTGCACTGTGTGTCTGCAGTAGAATTAATTTACTGCTGTCGTTGCTATGACAGACTCTGTTAAACTGTTCCAAATTGGGTACACGCGGGCCCAAAAGGAGAGCACGTTGTAAGTTAGACAGCTCACATGCTGATGTAACTTCCTCTGAGGTGGCTATTTGTGATAGATAAATGCATATTTCTTAACGGGTGACAAGACGGATGGAATATCTCCTATGCTGAAATTAAAAACCCCTAACACAGCAATGTTGCCCTGGTAATTGTCTCGGTTTACGTGTCCGGCGAAGTGTAATAAATTGCTTTGTAGCTCTTCATTACAAGTTTGTAGTAAAAACAGTATCTTTTGTGGAATGAAGAAAAAAAGCGGGGCTATATAGTTAAACATAAGGACGCACTATCAAATTGAACATAACAGCAAAATAATCCGTGTGAATAGCTCCGAACAGCCGTGCGAGTGAGTCCAACACCAAATTTCTCTTCTTAATCATTGAGGTACGGATGAGTAACAGACTATGACTGTTTGAAGCAATACTTCCGAGGTCCCGTTAATAGGTGAGGTTTCCAAGTTTCCTCATCAAGAAGATATCCGACGCAGCCAGAATAAAGGAGTTGTATAATCTTGAAGTTAGCAGTGTTAACCAAGAACCCGTTGTTCATAACCCAATGGGATAAAACATTCAAATCACCCTACATCTCTGTTTCTGTCACATTATCAAAAACATTTTAAATTTTAATATTTCTAAAACACTGAGTTCCCTTGATCTACTTCACCAGTAACGATAGAAGACATATCACGAGATGTTAACATTTCGTTTGCTCTATTCAGTCACGAACGTAAAACATTGGAATATATAGAACATGCGAATAGCAACAATAATAGAAACAATCAACGATTGGGTTTACATAAAAAAGGACTGTTATCAGTTCCATGGTAGACAAACTGCATGAGTCAACAGTTTATGCACACACAGGACCGGATGGGGAGTATTGATTAGCGTAGCTTCGGAGAAAGCAAACAACTTTGGATTCCGATTACGCAACAACATTTGAAACGTGTTGGCGGGGTGAACAACGTTGCTTGTCACCATGATGTGCTTTGCAATGGATGAGGTCGGATTTCGTCACACTCGTTCTGTTGCCATTGCCTGTTGCGTCATGGATCGCACCAATCACTTGTAATATCACCAACATAACGAGAAATTGTCAAGCTATGGGATTTCTGACAGTACTACGATAAAAGCTAGGCCTCTGCATGGAACTTTGTGGCACATCACTATTCGCACATTGACATTCAAATAAATACACCGTTGACTTTGAGCGTAAAGTGGAAAACTTGAAAGAAATCAGCAAGCGATAGGAGCAGGAGGTTATCTGCACCAACACGCTTAAGCACTACAAGCGCTCTGTCGACTGATCAGCAAAGCCACGCAGGGAGTTCAGAAATGTCATGTCTAGACTCACTTACCCGCCAGTCCCACGGTGTCATATGTACTCTACCAAGTGACCCGGGGGGTTGAATTCCCTGGAAGGATTTCTGGGGTAGTTTTTGTTGAAATCCGCTACTATCACTGCTTTGCATTGGCCTTCTACTACTCCTAGGTAGTATGACTATTTAGTCTCTTCCATACTAATAAATCTACCAAACTATTTTCCAGTAAAACGTTTATTTTCCTCACATTGGTTACAGGTGCTGAATATGCGCCCCCTAGTGTTAAACTCATCAAGATGCTGGTTACCAACACCGTTGGCAACCTCCCTATTTGAGATGGTAGTCCGCTGTGTGTGGTGCTGAACGCCAACGTGTTGCAGAATATAATTTTGTTGGCACTAACTGTTTTTGTCATGCCAAACAAGGTGCCGATATTTAACGTTTGTCATGGTCGCTATTGACCAGCTGCGAAACGCGCAATGTTCGTTGTATGTTTTCCTTCAATTTCATCTAACCGATAAAGGCTTCAAGTTGATAGCTTCACTATCAGTAAATATATTTGGAAACACAGAACCGGGTCGTCTAGTTTGTCTAATCGGAACATACTTGTCGATAACTTGAGTGATTGTTTTCACGATGAATTGCCGTTGATCATCGAGGGAAAGTTGGGTTGTGGCTGAGTTCGCTCGTCAGATATATTCAGTCCGCTTTGTAAAATTCCTTCACAGAATTTCGAGTAGGAGTGGCGGTCTACACTTTACTTATTAATTTGAACGTGATCAGTCAGTGATCAAAATGACAAAAATATGAGTTAGTTTTTGAATAATTACTCAAGTTATCAAGTTTTTCAGAAGCTAATCCAGACTGAGGGACTATTGTGTAGCTCTGCATCACATGCATCCTGACATTTTCGTTCAAGTGATAATTCTTAACTGTATCGTGGACAGTGTAAGTCAAACGTGAACCCCGTTGATGTTGAAGGCGCTTTCGAGGCAATTGAATCCATCCGTAAACAGGATCTATGATAATCCCACGATGTTAGACTTGCCTGTATCGCCGTTAAGTAGGTGGCCATTAAACAACGAGGCCGTCGGAAGTTGGGTGTTCGCACCAGTCAGACAACTAGACAAGTGACACAAGTTTACAACATGACCTACGGTTTCAGGAGAACCTGGAAGGACAGGGTAGTGTACCAGAAATGTCTGACTTGATAATTTGACGAAACACGTTCACAATTACTGGATTTACTTATTTTCTTTAATCTCAACCACAAACCATGTTTTTTCTATGCAGACAATAAGCGGCCTCAATGTATTGCACGCTTCTCGTAACTGTTGCATTTTGCTGAGCTGAGACGTATCATTAACGTGGATGCACTTGGCAGAAATTACGATAGAGTGCTCCTTTTGTAAGTCTATTTACAACAGTTTATGGTTGTATGGGTTTTCTTTTTGGGAAATCTAGTTGAAGCCAACGATTTATGTGATCTTGCCACCAACTCCAGTTAAGACGACGAACACATCCTATTTTTGTTTGCGATGGGCCGAAAATAATTGTTATCGTGTAGTCCAGTACTTGAGGGATTTTGCTATTCAGATTCATCCCCAGATTGAACCCGGTCTACGAGGTCGAGCTATCTTAAGGAAGCTGACCATCAGTGATGAGCCAAACCAATAAGACCTAGACAGTCGTGCTTCGCGTCACAGTTAAAAATCCGGGTGCTGGACTAGATTTCAAGTGAACAAATTCACGTGGTCTGTTTACATCAGTTAGTTGGAGGAAAGCCAGTCCAGTTGTAGTGAATATAACCTATCACTCATTTAAATCATGGATTGTACTAGCACATTAATCGGTAGCTCCAAGAAATGGAATGCTGTGAATGGCAACACATCCGTGTTTTCTATTCTAGTTTGCCGGATCACGGCGTCCCTACACAGCCCTAAAGCAATTGTGAATGTCTGGACGGATTTTGTTTGGATCTTCCAAACCTGCCTGTTGTAGTACCACATTTTGTTTTAGTTCATCTTCGTCACTAAAAGATATACGAGGTGGCTCTAGGAAAATGCTATATTTTGGGTCTGGATTCCGAAACATTCAGTCTGATAGAAGCAAAGAAAAAACAAATCCTAAAGTGCTCAACAAAAAAGTGTTATCATGCTGGGCCACTGGCTTTCGTGACTTGATATCGGGGAGGTTGAACACGATAAGCCACTGTGTAAGGACTACACCTGGTTTGGCCGTAACCGTTTTGGGCACTATATATACTGACAGCTCTTAAGGCAAGGTATCTCATGCCACGAAATTGATCACATATTTCTTGTTTTCTTATCTGGAATGTACGAATCGATAATTGTGCGGTTTCAGTCGGACGATTGGCAAAGCACGAAAGTTACGTTGCCAATTTGTAGTTAGCCAAACTGTTCGTGTGGGAGGAATGACACTTCAGACATTTCAGTCCATATGGACAGTAAAGTCCATCTTATGTTGAGTTACTTTCAGTTGGTTGTTTGGCTCCCCGTTTTTGTGTTAGCATGAGGCGTGTTAACAGGTTCAATTTTCGCTGACCTACGGGTCAACAAGCACGCGAAGCGTACCAAAGGTGAGACATCTTTGTGGTTATCGTGTATGAGGTTGTAAACGTCTGTTGCACTTCATATGAATCGTCTAGTTCCTGGAAGCACTTAATCATTTTGCTGTTATGCGTGATTCACCTAGTGCATGTGTAACACAGGTTTTGCACTATCATAACGTAACATTAAGCTGCATGATCAACACTTACTTGCTTGGTTACTGACAAACAGATCAACACTGTGTAGGAAGTTCTAGCTGGTGGATGGTGAATCCATGAGGCAGGGGAATAGAAACATACAACACACAATTTAGTAGTAACATAGTTTGAGTATGATGTTCGTAAACAACTGAACATTTACACAAATTTTGGTTCCGTTATCAATAGATATGGATAGGCGATTGCATTTTATTGCTTCTGTATTCGGTGAACAACGAACTGATCATTTTTCTTTCGTAATCAAGAAAGTGTGAATTAGCGCATGGATCCATTTTTCTGATGGCAAAACTTTACAAAACTAAAAAAACATTTATCATTTCTAGATATTTTTAGCTACTTATCATTAATCAGCGAGAGTGAATCTGGTGTCCGATGTTTCTCTTCGAAAAAAAAACTGATTGAGAAACCTAGTTGAATGTGAGTTCTGCTATCACTGATGAATACCGGTTAGCTTATAGGCAGGGAATCGCAAATACCACAAGGTTCCTATCTGGTTCACATTCGAATGCTAGCTTCTCTTCAAGAATTTTGTCAAGGTGCAATAATTTAAATTAAACTAATCAGACTAATATGCCTCAAGCTGCTGATGCACTATGAAATTTTTTGCTATAAATAGGTTGAGACAAAAACTACAATCTTCCTGGTAATTACCATGCGTATCGTTGTGTCGGATCATAACACCGTAGTTGTCAATATACCAGTTTGTCTCACATTGAAGAACAAACTGACCAGTACAGTGTTTCAAGAGTGAACCAATGTAACCTTGGTCACTGTGAGTTTTATGGTGCACATCACGTCACATGGGAAACGGGAATGATAGTCACTTGTGTGTTTCGAGCAGACAACTCAAGATATGGGATAGTGGAGGTTGTGACATTTTTGTGAACAGTGCCATAATGAAGACTATCATGTTAACAACGATAGATTGTACGTAAAGTAGAAAACAGCATTACATCTCCCCCAATAATAACCGAATGCTGTTCTCATTGGATAAAGAGATGAAGTCAATGGACATACTGGTAAAGTAAACTAGTCTTTGTCAAATAGCTTGAATCATCGGTGGTTCCCAAACCAGTTCAGTTTATGTTCCTAAGAGTGATAGTATTACTTTATTTCACACGAATCAGTCGAACAATAACTCTGGAATAGTAATATTTAGACATATTACTGAAGACAACTCCATATGAAGCCAAACATGGGGTTATGCCAGGTTTTTTAAACAACCTACCTATTAGTGTGAGAGATTTCCCGATGATGTACGTTAACTCATGCACACATCCAAACAGTCACATAAAAGGGACACCTTATTGTGTTGTCCATACCACCCCTCCGCTAGGTTCAGAGAAGCATGAAAAGATCTCGCCAGGTAAAGTTGTTGTGTTAAACGTTTGTCTTCGGTTCCGACAGCGCAAGGTTTGTGCATAAATTGTAGTAGATTGCGACGCCCTACTGGTGTATGGTCTATTGGATGGCTCTGTCATCAGATTATGCTTGTCCCACTGTTCGTTCTCAGATGAGGTTCAACTTGCGCAAACTGATGAACATTACGTATTCGACTTTACTCCAAACATGTTGAACCATCGTTGATTGTGAGAGACTATATAATGAGTTTTCATCCCCCGGCAAACAACTCACTATAAAATGAACGAACTAAAGTCCAAGTGGCCTCTAAAACAGCTGATTGGCATTATTTGTAAATTGGCAGTTTGACTGAACAGTGCTGTCTTCAAATGCTCTTCGAATTAGGTCGAAAGTTTGTTTCGTGTTTTAGGCTAGTAATCTAGAGAACTAACCTTGGTTGATTAGAGCAAGGTGAAATTTGCTGGGACTCTGCTAATTTGTTAAGTTGATTTAAATAAAACACAACCCGGTTTGTTAAATTCCACTAATGTAATGTGAGGAAAGTTGAACACCTTTTCCTCGAAACAGGTTTCGTGTGTGATATTCAGCCTTTCTGATCCAACTCACCAGAAGGACAAGTTTAATTGCTACCGTATAATTTGGACATGCACAGTGATCGTTTAACTGGTTGTTTTAAGTCGACGTGATCACTATTTTGTTAACGTTGATGTTTTTCAACTGCTCTTTGTGTGTGTGGTAAGCGGATGTGTAAATTCATCATGCGTCTAACATAGTTTGTCCGGCCTATTATCTTGTGAAGAACTACTCTGCCTTCTTTAAAGGGCATGTTCTGCGAACCTATTATTATGCTATCCTTTAACCTGGCAATCGAATCAGGATATGAACTGTAAACCAGAGAGTCCAGTAGAATACATGGGAAAATACAATAGAGTTAAGTTATAGGGACCTCAGAGGTAAGTGAATTGATCCATCTTTGTAGATATGTGTCATTCAGTCCGCATAAAGGACGGAAGCTCCATCCTGTTGGATATGGATTTGCTTTATTCGACTTTGATACGATTTTGAATGTAAGTCTTCAGGTTCTGGAATCTTACGGACACATTTGTGTGTATGGTATATAATAGTCCAAGTTAGTTAGAGTGGCAAACTAGAATGGGCCATGATGAACGATGTTACGTTTGGGGAGAGCTAACTTACACAAAAGGAAAATCGGTACAGTTTCCTTGGAACGACGAATTTACTTCGGGTATACTTTTTGAACAGTTATGATAAACAGGTGCTTTTGTGCCGAAGGAATCTTAGTTCATTGCTAAGTGATGCACTTTATTCCTAAGAGTAATGCATCGCATTTTCAAAAACAGAACAGAAACGGTTCATACAGTTTTCTTTCGAGAACCACGGTACTTCTGTACTCAGCAGCAGATACATGTTTAACGGTCAAATGTATTACACTTAATAGCGTTCAGTTCAGTTAGCAAAAATAGCATGCAAATTGTTCATCATTTATCCTTGCTACTAAACACAAATGTGTAACTCCCTCCTGTCGTCCAATTCTATCTTATCATCTCTCAACCGTTTTACTATCATTTCAAAAGAGCAACCTCATTCGCTTTGATCTGAAGCTCAAAATGAGCCACCTGATCATAGTTGCGGTGTCTTGTCTTCGAAGGGGCTATTGTTAACCGTGATAATGAACTGACTTCAGACAGCCACTACGTATGTCTCAAAGGTTGCTCATTTGGCTGTTTTCTTTTACGGAAGTGTTCAAATCCCAACACCTGCATTCTTGCAGTCGGTGCCGCCTTCGACGAATATAATCAGGCTTTCAGGATCTTTTACAAGCGGCCTAACATAGCCATTACATGACGCTTTATGCTAATCTACAATCGATCTCATGAAAACTTATGCGTTCAAAACAATTTATGTGACGACAATCTCTCTATCTTCTTTCACATGTCGAATCCATTGCTGCTGGAGAATACAGACCCATTCGGTGCGTACAGTAATGGATGACTGAGACTTCACTGTAATCTCTCTCAGAGCTGGTAGTTTAACAGCTTATGGGGAATACTTGTAGACATACGTTGAAATCTGTCATGTCAGAAATCACGTGCAGCAACAGATTTCAAAGTTACTGCATTCTACTTATCAATTACTCATATTCTAACTAGCTGCCATGTTCCTCTCGGGGATGACTTTTCTTCATATTTTTGAACATCTTTAGTGTCACTATTACATAATATTTATGAACTAACAGTTTTTTTAAATTAAAGCTTGGAAACATACTAATTATTTTTTACCTCAAGTTTCCTTGTTTGACTTCGTCAGACCAATACTGCTCAACATATCTATGTCTGTACTGTGTCTCATGTACAATGTTGTTGTCTTGACCATAGAAACGCTTTTGGGATATCGAAGCACAATGCGATCTTACAACTTCCGTAAGAAAGAAAACTGGATTCTCTGTACTTTAATGCAAACAAACTTTACTTCTCATGATATCATAAATCATGAATTACTTATAATGTCTATAAAAGTTATTCAGCATGTGTTTTCTTTCTTATCCATTTCATTCTACAAGTCAGAGATCCTTCGTTCGACTGTGGCTTCTCTAGGCTTAAAGATTAGGATGAAGTTGGTATGCATTACATTTTTACTATCAATTGAAATAGTTAGATTTTACAGCAGTGACTAGTAAAACCAACAGAATGAGTTCAATTCCACTCGACATGATTAACGAAATGTCTTGACAGAGATCTGACATTCTGTGGAGATGAAAACCTTGCAAATAATTTTGATCACCAGGCTTTCCTTTTCGTTGGATCAGCTGTCTGATCAACTGTCTAATGCATGAGATAGTTTGAAGTCTTCGTCATGATAGGTTGTTGATACCTCAGTAGAATTTATCGTCTTTCTGGTTCTGTTCGTTATTTGAAGTACCAAATCGTCCACTCTCATCCAGTTCGACAGTGAGTAATGAGTTGTGCACCATCAGACTGGTTTTAATACTGTCTCGTAAAAATTCATCTGACTGTCAACAAAAGATTATATCAATTTGCCCCGTTCCTTCAAGCATCTCTCTAGCTCTCTTCTTCGCCGTACTCGTCAAAAGTATTGCGCCAAGTCATTTTAACGCTTATACTAAACTTGCCAATATGGTTCTTTATTATTTGTTCCGTGATATCCGCAACGCGTTCACCAAATAAGCACCTCAAAGTAGTGCGGGGAGATGATTTAAAACCATCGTTGTATGTATTTGTGCTTACAGAGTTCCAGTTCTTGACCACCTTGTCTATTATCTTTGAAATGGCTATGAAACATTTACTGCCTAAAAGTGGTTATCCAGAAGTCACCCATATGAAGTTGTTGTTCTTTTTTCAACACATTGCAAACTCACAAGTTCTTAACAGGATCGCAGTTGAGTAGTCCATACAGTCGTTATGTCTATTGGCATGCTATCTACACATGAAACAATCTGTTATTCGATCAACAAATCTATGTCGAACCATAATACTGCGACCCAGGAAGGCCTCACCCATTTCTTTAAAGAAAATTATACCCTATGGACAAAAGTGACATGTTCGTCAACGGTGGGCCATCGATTGTTCCCCATGCATTGTGGGCATTTCTATAGGTCCATCATCATCTGTATGAATTAGTTATCTCATTGACCGTATAGATCACTGCAACTACTAATTATTCACGGGCCTCTTTTTCTCACACAGTGTACTGCTCCACAACGAACCGATTGCGTTGCATCTGCCAAACAAAAGTTTTGATTGTTTCACTACCATTCTAGTTGATAGTAAACATACCGAAGTGGCTACATGTTAGAAGGAAAGCCAGCACTACTTTTCATGTACTTGGGGGTGATTTCTAGTGGACTGTGTATCACGGGATGAACAACTTCCCCCTAGGTCACTGGTCTGGTGAGTGTCAACTACCACAGGTGGATTATTTAGTTGGATCTACTTGGCTCCAGTTCGACGATATCAGCACGCTTTGACTACTGAGAAATAGTAACGATATCGTTTGTATTACCGTTTTAAACAGTCCTGGACTATAATACTCAGTAGGATATCTCCTCATGAATGTTTAATACACGGTGATGTAGACATCGATACTCACCTGACCAGTACCTGATTATATGTTATATGGCTGGAACAGAACATTAACTCACCAAGCACACGTAGATCATTTGTAAACATGTGGGTAGCGGGAAAACAAAATGATAAGCGATCGGTCAGCGAGTGTTACACAGTAAACAAAGAATGCCAGTTATTCGTTTTTTATCTTATTTAGCCTACTAATATTTGACCGGCACAAATTCACGGTAATTTGAAAGTTTCGCGTGGGAATCATTCAACAAGAAAGTGAAAGTTGTTACATTACTACATTGATTACTCGAGACCTCATAAATAAATTCCGATGTGTGACACGGAGTTTCGGTTTCACTGAGTGCCGCATGTCAGCATGTACACTAATGATGAATACTTTTTAAGGGCCAATGATTAGCTTCAGGTATTTTTTTTCCAATCTGCCTATACAAATAATTCTACAACTGTCGTGGAGAAATAGCACGTATACTGACCGATAGGGAACACTTGAGTTCGCATTGTGATTGGAGGCAGAAGCAACCATGTGGTTCACAAGAGTAGAGCGAGATTTTTGTGTTTTGGGCACGTTTCAGTGTGGCGTTGACCATGTTCGCCTAAGTGCCAAAATATATACGAAACTATCGCTCATTATTCCGTTCAGTAGGTAAATTCAACATATCATTTCTAACATGTTTGCTTAACGCTTTTAGCCTGATTTAAATTTTAATCCTGAAAACGGTCAGTCCACTGAGAAAAATAGTTGCATATCATGCGGTAAAGACTGATATATAAGCGACTACTCTATCTGAGCATCACAAACCTCAGAAGACAGTTTGTACTTTTTGCATACACTCCAGTGTCAGGTTGTACGGACATGTACAGCATATGTCATTTATTGTTAAAGACAAAAGTTTGCCTTTTCACATGCAATTACAAAATTCACATATATTGACACTTTATTTTTTAACAGCTGTAAACAAATCGAAATCCACAAAGGGCCCTACCTCATAATTACAGGAGCAACTAGGGTCAAAGTGGATAATGTCAATTTGGGATTAAATGGGAATCCCATTTTCAGATGCCCACCACTATTCATTCACGATCGTTTGAGCTCCGTACACTTATCACCTCTATTTGGTTCTATATTGCAGAGAGTTCATTTCGATTTATGATAACTGTGCAAATGAAAGCAGTTTACGCAATAGTTGGTTGTTCAGTTAGATGCAACTGAGCTGTGGACAGGCGCACAGCGGATGAGATGAACCAATTTCTGTTGTGTATGACACAACGGAGTGAAACTTCTGTAGGAGAGCTGTTTCGGTTCATACTATAGGTAGACTGATAAGGAAAACTTTGTGTGGCGTGTTATGGGTTAGGAACGCCACAAGCTTACTGAACGTCATTTGGATGGGATATTGAGTACTTGGAACCTTGAGGAACATACCATTAGTAAGGAACATACCATTAGTAAGGAATTCATGAGGAACAGTTAACTGTTAAACACGAAACCTGACATGTAGTATTGTCAGAGAGACATATATCGTGGACAAAAAGGTGAAACAGCAGTCTGTAACGTTGAAAAAAATTAAATTTTGTTGTTCCTGATGGGCGAAGAAACTTAATATGGTTTGAAATCACTAGAAGTCCAGACTTTTCGCAATTGGGTCTCTTCTAAATTATCAAGTCGGCCAAACTACTTATCAGCAATACAGTTTCGTCGGTGACGTTCGTAGATTCCAACGTGAACTAACTGAGAAATCCCGCTTGGGACAGTCAGTCTGCTGGACTATTTTGGGAATCCCATATGACACAATTGGTTGGGTGAGTAACTGATTTCAAATGTGAACTTTCTAAGTTTATGGAGTGACTTCGTAGCTCAGCTGGTACCGTGCCCGTCGCCTTTGGACATGCTTTTTCTGTCACTGGTTCGAATCCAGCCGAAATCCAGAGTTTTCCCAATTTGGTCTCATCTGCATTATCACATCTGTCAAACTAATAGCCAGAAGTATTGTATAGTCAGCTGCCGTGTAAAGATACCTCATTGATGGGCCGCAATATCTTTAGTTTATGCAGTAAGTGCTACTGGCCTTTTCTGGAGAGAAACAACGTGTGCAGTCCTACGCATCCATACTTTTAGATGAGGTTATTTTTCTTGGATCTTCTGTCTTCTGGACAATATACGTTGGAACAAATCAACCATTCAGTACACATTGCTTAGGTGACAGAAATGTGGGTTACGTAGTAGAACATTGACCCGTTGAACTGGCTTACACAAATATCACCCATTTGAAGACTGTCGGAATCTGCCGATTAGACAAGTGTACTCACTGAACTTAGAACCGACAGATATTGTCCGGGGAACTTATTATCAACTTGTATAACTGCACCTTCCCTCAGTGTCACACGGAATTCACAAGCAATGGGCAACAATAATTAAGATAAAGGGAAGCCTGATTACAGTTTAATGTGTCACAATTCACAATAAATAGAAATATGCATACAAATATGAAGTAAAACATTCTGATATGTCACACTGCTTTGATTTCTGTTCAGTTGTTTAAAAGTACCATATAACTCAAAGTAAGTGTATTCTGTAGTTACTTATGCGCACAAAATCTAATCCTTTTGTAACATTTAACGGGATATTCACGAACACTGATTTAAAAACCGACGTACAGGTGATACTGAAGGCCTCTATCTTGATTACAACTGATTCCCGTAATAAAGGGTTTAAGTGTGTAGTCTTGACAAGTGTCAGATCGCATCGGATTACTGCCAGTCGATTTTTGTCAGATTATTGCAACCTGGAGCAACAAATGACGCTGATCGGTCGTCCTGTGCAGGAAATCGGTCAGCGAACCACAATGACACAATCAGCAGAAAAGGTTGACGTCGGTAAGCATTGGTGCCGGATAACGCCACTACATTGTTCGTCACTTGTCACTAGCCACTGTCCGGTCAAGTATCTTAGCACATCCCTCACTATAATTCGACAAAAATACTTTTCGGAGAGTGAACGGATTGACACACTTGACAAATTAATACACTAGATAGGGTCTCTCTAGTTTGGATATTAGCTAGTGAACAGTATAAAACGTATGTGGTCGGATAGTAGCTAGTAAGCATTCTTATATATCTGAAAGAATGGCATAATAAACAAATAATATTCGAAGCTGAACATCACCAACAAGTGATCACAGATGTCGCATTTCCGTAGACTTTCTAGCCTGGCCCTTTCGAAAATAAGCACTAGACTCGAGTTTCGTCCTTATTGGAGCTCGTCAGTAGTGGGTATCCTGGCCACTGCCGGGACTAGAACTCCGGTCACACTTTCATAAGGGAACCGTGCTGATCACTGTGCCATTAACCTCACACTAGGCATGACTGAACTATCACATCCGAATGCTCAGTCACTTTTGCATGTGAGTACTAATCAGGATGCCCGATCGCCTCGAGTGGAGATAGTAATTGTCCTGTTAGTCGCTGACTTAATGACTAGGACTTCTGTCCGAGTTGAAATCACACAAATTATTAAAATCGTTGAGTAAGAAGTAGGAGATTTTGTTTGAGGTAAATTACTCACTGTGCACAACTGATGGGCTCTAACAACAGCGAAACTCGAATATGTTCATTCCGTTGGGATTATGCTTTGTCTATGAGAATTTGATAACTGCGATGCACTATGAGTGACGTTCAGTTTATAGTTCAACAGGTGTTCAGATTATCCCCTGTTATTCTGCTTTCACACATTTGTTTATCGCTGTCCACCGTTAATCGGGGTCACTTGCCTTCTGGGGCGCAATAACCCGATAAGAAGTAGACGATCGCCTAGATTTTAGTAAGTACATAGGATCAGACACTTGTTATGAACACACAGGGATATCCTAAATAATGGGCGTCAGTTGTACCCAAGATGGAGATTTCCAAAAACATGTAAATCTCTGAAAATTTGTATTGACGTTTTGCAGTGAGTGAGGAACAAGTTAATTGTGTATTCCCTGGAACGGTTGAACAGATAAAGTGAAAGCACAGACTGAGCGATCGAGTGCATATTACACGCTTAAACAAAATCGGAATTGCCCAGATGACCATTGCTAAAACAGAACATACTAGGTTGACAGAACTAGCTCCATAACTTAACACCGTACTTAAGAACTCTCTACAGTGTGGGTTGTGTTGTGGTACGTAATTTTGCCCAAGGTCGGGAGAAATATGGGTACTTAGTTATTTGACTTATACCAAGCACGAGTCATAGGATACTGGTTAACCCTACGGAAAGAAAATGTTTCGGCGTTGTCGAAATCTGATTAGCAAATATGGACATCAAACAATTTAACTTTAGAGAGTAAACTCATCGTTCAGTATCAAGGGTGCAAAGGTGATTTAGTACGTCAGATTTAACGCACTATTTGGCTGGTTCACAAAAACAGCGGTGCATTGGATTGGACGCTTTTGTCATGGTATACAGTGGGAAGATAGTTGAACTATCCGTATTCAGCCTAAGTTGAAACTCTTCTGATGGACTTAGACTGTTTTAGCCGGTGCCCGATAGATAATTTGTAGTTCGGTGTCACACAGATTCACCAGCAAGACTGTGATGAATATCACCCTAGCAAGACTGTACAAACCTAGCAATAGAAGCGCGTATCACACGGCACCTCCTAAGTACAGTGTATAACTTTCAATCTTCAGTCCTCTCCCAAGACGTTCAGCCCAATACTCTCTTTAATTTGAAAGTGGGCATACAGGTCTATCTTAGAAGGGTTTTGTAACGTTCAGAGATCAGTCCCCGAAAGAGCTATTGGAATTAAGAAAATCACTTAGTTACGTAGACTAGCAATACGAGATAAATCCTCCGTGCATTACAGACATTTCCGTGGAGATCTGGTTCGCACCCACAAAGTTCCACGCATATGCCAGGTCATTAATTAGTATAGTTCTCCTCAGGGGACTTTTTCTGTAACCGGAACAAGGAATGGGCAAAGTACTAGGTACAGAAAAATTTACATTTCGGAGCTATTGATGCTGGAACACACTACTGTCACAAAACAGTCGGTTGAGAATTTTGAAACTCCACTACGTTGGCAACACGTGCTACAAGCTTTCAGGTCACCGTCCAACGTTATTCCTGAGGCACATCAAGTATACACATCTAACGACACGTTAATTCAGTGTGATTTTTTTTTCATATGAGTACATGCCATTATTTTATTCAGTGGCCGATTCGTACGTTTGTGTGGTTCAATTATAAACCGTCCAAAACAAGTTATTCTCCTACAAACAGAGAAATTGATGTTTACTCAGTGAGCATCCACTGTCCTTTAAAAATCCATGAACTTATATGTAATACACTGACTATCGATTTCAGATGAGGATGACAGTTTGAAACGGAAACGCGTTTAAACCAACTGCAACAACCAGTGTGTGTTTAAAAATACGTGTTAAATACAGACTACTCACCTGTTGGAGGTTAAATGGGAAACTGTGAAGTTGTGGATCGTTTGAACTGGAAAAGCCTCGTAATTCAGCATTAGCATCGGATTCATCACCTCTCAAACAGGTTAGCATGACTGGTAAATGGATAGGGTCGATTCACTCAGAATGAGACACGTTATGCAGATGAGTCGGTCGCCTGTTCACATAAACACACCTCTAACGCGCTTTCCTAACCCCCAGAGCAAACAGGTTCTGCGGACTTTATGCTGATAGTGGTCTGTGCGACCAATACAAATGAGCTGACCGCACACACCCTCCTATTTCGGTCACCAAATCAATTTTAATCCAATAGGGCGCATGGCCGCATACGTGAGTAGAGAAACACGTAGGTAAGAGGGCAAGGGGGCACGGAAATGAAAATAAACTCAAATCATTGGTTTGGAGATGAGTGTAATCTTGATAAACGTGTGCTTGCTTGAATAGGAGTACGATGTTCCCATTGTGGATAAACGCCGTTGTGACCGAACAAAATTGTTCACCTTTAGTGAAGATCTCAAATTTTGTGAGTTCGAGCAGATAATTTCTTATTTAAAAATTCACGCCAAGTTGTTTGATCACGATGAAAAGATTTCTTCAGCGTACCGGTCACTACTACGGCGTTCACTCTTAGTAGCATTAGTACTCGGCTTTGAGTGAAGTCAGCGACTTCTTTCGTGCACCCCTTGACTAATTTGCATGAATTGGATCCAGCTACATTTCTTTTACTGGTGGGTGATATGACAGGTCTGTTAAGCGTGAACATATCTAATTGCGAAACATCCGGACTTTGACAGGGTTTGAAGCAATGTCAGGAGCCGCACTTCCCTATGGGGAGTGCATTCTAGTATCTCAGCTGCAAAGCCTTGTTGAGAGCATGTGAGTCATACAGTAAGACTTCATTACTCAAACACTCTACCCTATTTGGTGCTCACTAGTTTTTTTCAGGGATGGGTTATCGTAACAAGTCTATCCTGAACATGGTTGGCGATATCCGAAACGGATTAGCCTGCCACATTGACCGAAGCCAAGGAACATTGCGCTTTAGCCATTACCGCAAGTGGCTTGTGCTGCACCACTTGCGCTTCCACCCACACAACTAACATGGGCATCCAACAAAATAAGCATGGATGACAGTAATTATATTGCAGATAAGTAGTACGTCAACTCCCTCGTCGAAATCCACTTAAGTTGCCGATGTTCTACGGCGGTAATTGGAAAGTCAACGTCTTGATAACTAATAACGAACAACTGTAGAACAAGTGTCATAATTAAGAAAATAATGTTTCTGCCCTTCCAGTACATCACGTGTACACAGTGTTATATATATATATATATATATATATATATATATATATATCACAATCGTCTGGGAAATCGAGAAGAACGTGCATACCAGCATTTCCGTTACTGTCCTCTGCAAGTGACCGTGTAATTCAGTCACGTTAATTGTTTGTGTCAAAATGAGAAGGCTCAAGGTTCTAATAGAGGTCAAGCCTAATGTCAACTTTCGTCATACCACTATGCCAAGCCATAGTCTACCCCCACACTATCTTTTCGGGCTGTAGCCAGCAAACGCAATTGAGGAGCACTGTGCCAAATGTTGGGGGGAGATATCTGTAAAATTTATCCGAACCACTTTCACAGGTGAGGCTTGTTTATTTTACGTAGGTTAGAGTTATCTATTTTTGTCGATTGTTATATAACGCATTCACCACCTACAGGAGATGCGTCGTAGACAACACGTGACAAACAAACATCCAGCAAGCATAACCAATCAGAATGACCAGGTTTCGAGACCATCCACACGGTAGCTATATATCCCCGGCTGGTTGCAGAAAAATGAATGTCACACATGCGTTGGAGATGCCTCAGGCTGGCAAATTCCAACCGGGTTCCAAAGACACGTAAGATGGTCTATCCTCCAATAATCAACATTAATCCGAAAGATAATTCCTTGGTTTTATTTCATTCTGCTCCTTGAATTCAGTTTATACCACTTACTGGCTAGAATACTATGTTAACGTACTTCCTCAAAACAGGAAACACTGTCCGGTAGCTCAAGTGTTTTTGTGGGAGACAAACATTGTAGTCAAATGAAATCTGATCGATGCGGTTATAACATGATGGGTAAGACTACGTCATTTTGTAAGAATCGCCTACACAGATATGGTTATGTAATTAATACTGGAGAATCATCAAGAGTTTTCTTAGCCTAATGGATTACTAGAGACTCCATAAAAAGGAGTATAAGGCTGGATGAACTTAGAATACAACTTGTGCTGATTACACAATCATCACATTGCTAGATAATCACATCTCGAGGCAAACCACAATAATAGTTGTATATTGTTCGGTCCATAAATAACGAATTACCCAATGTTTCACCGTCTGACAGTGACTGTCATGTTACGTTGCCGTTAAAAGGTGAACCTGGAAAATGTCAGGTTGTCCCAGTCGAAACAAAGCCCAGATTAGAATCTTTTGGTTCCAGGAACCCTTGGTTTACAGAACAACATTATGACCATCGCCCTGCCTGGATTCAAGACCGACGCCAGAAGGAGAATTTAGCGAATAAACTCATATTTTAAGAGGTGTCGTTCGGCCACTTGTTGACTCAAGAAACACTAACAAAATGGATCCAACATGGCTTGCTTCTTTTTGTTTCCTTGTTAAATTTCTCATCGGAAGTACAGTATGTGAGTCGTCAACTCCACGTGAAAGGATTCAAAACCAAAATCTTTGACATGTTTTACACACCCCCATTTGCAAGAATCTATATTTGAAAAACACCAACACATAATGGCGTTCATTTGACTGACGTTCTTTTACGGAACAAACTATCTCTCATGAGTAATGAGAAATTTTGGTTGATATAAGCTGAACATCAATCGTAACGGATTAAGATTTCCACGTTTCCACAGACATCTGGCAGCCATTTTTGAGCGGAAACACCAGCAAATGCGGCTGGACGCCTACGTATGATGTTTCGGTCGTCACCAATGTAAGGCTAATCGTGCAGTGTGCAATACGGTTACTTTCTAGAAGCGTGGTCGGAGTTCTAGTCGCGGCCGTGGCAAGGATAGCTGAAAAGTCCACGGGAATGTAAAAACTGCAATCAATCGAGTAATATTCAACTTAGATTATCGCCAAAGATATTTCAAACTAGGTTTCTTGGTCGGATGTATCAGATTTCAGCTTGGCAAAACACTGCGACGAAAGCTTACGAATGGATCTATGTAGTTTGACAACCCGTTCTGAGGTCAGTAAGAGTGTAGTCTGGAATCGGTACCATAAAATTACCATATCAGTTATTCGTGGGATGATTCAGATCCTATCAATCATCATACAGTGTTTGTTGTACGGTTTCTAGAAGACTGTATCCTCACTGAGGGCACCCAACGTGAAAATTTATACCTCGTAAAATGATTCCATGGACGGGAGTGTTCATTTTTGGGGAGTAATATATCTACCAGCCTACTGTATTATCAGGCTTTTGGATGCCCTGTGAAAATCCAGTGGTTATCCGTAAATTGTTTCCATAGCCAAATCATGCTGGACTAAGATATCCAAAATTACTTGCCCTCGTCTGTAGTTTGATTTATTCGTTCCTGATAACGCGTAAAGCGCGTTAAAGGCAGAAACATACTCTCCAGTAGAATTATCATCTTAGACTTGTTCTTGTCTGAAGCACTAAAAAGCGACCACTATAATCCCCTTTCGTCTGCCGCTGATGGGTACAGGGTACACCCTGACATTCACAAGACTGACCGCAGAACGTAACTGGAACTTAACCAGTTCAGTCAAACTTGGGTTGACTGAGTAACATACGGCATGTGGCAGGTGAAGTTTCAGTTTTGCGCATCGGTGGAATAATGACAGTACAACTAAAACAGGGCGTGGATTGTCTGAGCAACGTGGTGGTCTGTTACAGCATTTCTCTGGAGTCTGCAGATGCTCGGTCAGAACATTAAGATATGGTATTCACATTAGAATAACTCATCGTGTGATGGATGATTTACGTTATTTCTGACAGCTAACAAGTACGAGAGCTTGCTGCGAACCTTGTTGTTGAGGGTCCTCTTCGAAATAGTCACATCAGTTGACAGTTAAAATGGCACGTGCGATTCTTACAAGCTTGTTTCTGTAAACAGCAGTAAACCGTTTCCAGTTTCTTTGAAGCTGTGTTATACAAAAGTAGCTTTCCAGACGGTGCTCAGTGGTTACCTTTAGGCTGCTGGCCTGTGCGCATCATTGTGTGGGCGAATACCTAAGAGTATGTATAAAAGGTGGAGTTTGAACAGTCTGTTTAATTCAACCGTACTAATTAGGTAGCATCCTTCCGCACGGTTCGTGTTGTACCATGCTGAGTATATCCGCTTGATTGCACGCAAACCCCTTCTTTTGATAGATAGTCCATTGTTCATGCGATCGTTGAAGACATAGACGTCTTGTCCGAAAATCGGACATTCTGCTTGGCACGTGTGTGTTTGTTATAGTATGCGTGCACCGATTTACCGAGTTACTTACTAAAGCTTGAGTTTATCATGTTAAGTTTTAGTGTTCCCTCAAATGTTTAAATTTCACTAGCCTGGTTTCATTCTTGTTCGAATTGGTCAAGCAGAATCAACAGAAGCTTGTGATTCGTACAGATCACCATAGTGGTATGACATGAACATATTGACCACTAGGCCATCAGCCCGATAAGCATCTTTTGACATGAAACGATATCGATTCTGATGAACGTAGTCGGTGTACTCGAGCCCTGAAGTCGCTTGCTAATAAACAGTAGGTAACAGTGCGACAGTCGCGGATACATGTTGCTCATACCCAGTAATGATGACGGGAAAATACCAGTCTGCTGATAAAAATGACAGGTGATGGGAAATCTGTGTTTTGATGTGATTCACACTGTTTTGGTAATGCGATGGATGGTGATGTCTGGATTGTATTGGGGGTGGGTGGGTGAGAGAATAGGGATAATTCCATAGGTAACACTACTCAAGGTTGGTGTCTGAAGTGTGTCTTACGTTTGTTATGAACGCAAAAGTCGATTGGCCTACAAAGTTGTCTACTGCGTGAAATCCCGTACAGGTTATGTTGAAAAACAGGACAGTGAACGCGTACACTCATTTGTATAGCTGACGTGTATCAACACACATTGGGCAGCAGTAGACTGTCATTTGCCTTGGTGATAAGTCCCCCACAGTGCATATACACGGTTCCAGTGGTCGTTTCTGTTCCCTCGTCTTCCCAAATGTACGCACTGTACTTCCCGCGAACGAAACTGTCTGCTACACAACACGTTGTGTTGTCCTTTGACCTACGTCTAGTCACTTGTCTTCTAGCAAACCTGCATCTTTCCTAAATTGTTCTAGCGCTGATACAACCACTTTTGTTTCCAAGCCCTTCAGACATTTACAAAAGGACAATCATAAAGTCATTTAGCAGGCGTTTCTAAAGCCAGCACACTTTTGGAACGACTGTGTGATCAATGTTGGTGGTCGTGGACAGTTATATACAGCAACAGTTAATGCAAACTCTCTTAATAATGATCTAACACCAGCTACGTAGGCACATTCATCTACACCGTGTCACAAACCTGTCTGATTGAATGATGTAAATTTATATTTCGTAGTGGGGCCATATAAAAGCCTATTCCTATTAGAACTGTACTTTTTCTGTTTTTATGTATGTATTTATGTATGTAATTCAGTGAGAAAACCATATATTGTCATGTACCTCTTACGACAATTCGGTCGTATTATCTATTCTGTACGTATGAATGAACTAGTTGTAATGGGTTTGTTTGCTTACATTATTTTGGTCTGTAATCACCTAAGCACCTTGTCACTGAATGACGATGACCTACTACTGATTGTCTATTACGGTTACTGTGAAGGTAGGTATTGAAGTAATTGAGGTAGTTGAATAAATTTAAGACCGTAGAAAATTAGATTTAACTTGATGTTTTCTTGAGAGTTCTTTCTCATATATTTGACAGAGATGGTTGCATGTTTCAGTTTTCCTACAGTCACGTTGCGCGCGGTTTCTTAAGTGATGCATTTGAAATCGCACTCAACAACAAACCATACAGTCTGTAGGAGCGCACAGGTAACCATAGGGTCTTTCAGGAATTTGGTTGATGGCAAGGTGTAGTCATATCTGGTTTATTTACTTGAGATAATCTCAAATTCTACGCAAAACTTGTCTCATGTCTTATACCAGCAACTTGGAACTCAGATAGCAATAGGTTCGACGGTTGAACAACGTTGCATTGTTTCCGATGAGTAGATCAAATTTGTTCGAACGTGCATTCTGTATTTTTCTGTTTGATAAGTCATAGTTATGGAATTTGGGTTTGAAATTCACTTTCATTTTTGGACTCATAAATAACGATAGACTAAGTGACCATCTGGGTTAGAAATAAGGAAAACTAACAATGCTTTCAATGTTATTCATTTGGCCTCCATGTGGAGATGTGCACTAACATCAAACAATCGTTTATCGACAATGGGCGCACATGAATTGTTTTGGTCCGGTGAACATCAGGTAGCATTGTGTGTTGACTAATAAACTGGGTCAGTGTAATCTGACACCTTCAACGTAAAATGAAAACCTGGCAGGGTCAAGGACAAGGGTATGATTGTGGATTGGATAAATATTGCGGGCTAACCGACAGACTGTCAGTCACAGGATACTCGGATGAAGTTGGAGAGGAGAAAGATGTACGGGTACTAGGCAATCAAACCACAGACAGGTCGAGCTAACTAGGTTTCTTTTAACGTAAAAAGAGATGCAAAACAAATGATGCTCATTCTTAAAGGAAAAAATGGCAGAGCAGTTGGTTTTTGGAATATTCTTTACCTGCCACAGGAAGCTATAAATAACTTTCTTACTGACATACGCTTGGAGACTGATTCACCTCGATAGTAAACGCTGAAATCGATGTTCATTTTTACTCGAGGTCATTCGTATAGCGTACTTTTTTCGCGGCTAGGATTTTCTCTGGTAATCTAACCAGGTGTACGCGGACAAGTCCATAATGATTGAAACCGCTACTGTAATCCTGGCATGAGAGAAGAGAAAATGTGTTTTTCTTCTATCTCTTTTTTCATTGTCTCTGTTAGTTCACAGTAAGTCTTCAAAGCTGTGCATCTTCGAACAACACCTTATCATAACTTGTTTACTTTCGGCGCTCTTAGCTGAGTAACAAGTCTCTGAAATTGGATTTCATTAATTGGATGTGAACAGTGCAGCTAATCCGTAGTTATTTATTCCTGTGCAGAATAAACTGGACATATCAAGAAAATACAGATCAAGACAATGGGCAAAAGGACATTCATCCCCTGACAGTGGCAAGCTAAAAAAGAACTGTTTGTCTACTCCAGCCCGATGTGTCCTGAAAAAGTTTTTAACAACTAAGGTAGTACGTGAGCCACATTTCCAACTAAATGCCAAAAGAAGCATACCCCTCAGTCTGGTCGATCAGGCACCTCAATTGAGGCCGAAGAATTGTCTGTTGTAAAACGTGTTTTAATTACATCAGAATATGGCTTTCAGATTTGATGTAATGAGTGTGGTACGGCACTAGGTAACTGAAGTCTAGACGAACAGAGGAGAACGTTTGACATTTTCAAGAACATGAAAGCTTACGATCGGTTGCAAACGTTCTTCCATAGACATGGTATGCTACGTAGGAGGTTAAACTACAATGTTCCCAAAAATTACAACAGTTCTGTCACGACAGACTAGTGGATCATTGAAAAGAGCCGAACATAGTTTTCCGAGACATCCTTCCAGAAAATACCATCAAGCACAATGAGACAAACCTGTGGGTTAATCCATGGTGCATGAAGATAAAAGTAATGAGCTGAAGAGAAAAATTTGCAGGGATTACCTCAAGTTGTACACAGGGAAGAAAGACTGTGAACTGCATAACTGAAAAGTGATTCACGCAGCACACAGGATAAAGCCGATAGCGATCAGAATGGTTGGTTAACCGACTTTTCAACGGCCGATGGAAACAACTGATTGTTTCATTATGTGGACGAAAAATTGGACACTGTATGCTGACAGGGGATGACCTGAGTTCAAATGTATCCACTGCCAACATTAAAATTTGTAAACGGCAGGACATTTTTTTGCTATCGTCATGCAAGTACCACACCATGATATGACTTGTAGACTTGTGAATGTCAGGTAATACTAGCTATGTAGAAAGGATCTCGTAGTCAAAGTGTCAAACCATTCAGAAGGGAAAAATCAAGACAAGCCAAGTTAAGTCAATAGGACACTTCATGTTTCCCAAGAGCTGAAATTTTCGTCCTTCACACATTCGCATCTTCTACAGATGAAAGACAATCAACTAGACCGGTCCGATTAACAAAATAACACTAATGAAGGTAATTATTACATTTGGTATCACTTGGGAAAAACCCTACTGATTTAAAAGTAGTGTGGCATACTTGATGATTTGGTTGATACCCAATCGCGAGAAGTGCGAGCTTAGGCTGGTTTGGAACCAACGACAGGAACAGCATGCCCAATTTGATAATTCAAGTAAACTGTCCAGCAGAGTAAGGGAGGAAACCCGAGTTGGATGTTTGATGCTCAAAATCGTATCTTCTGTATACTGCCTTAAAATATGTGATTACTACCTAGCATGAATGTACCATGATTTGAAAGTACGAGAACGGAGAGGATCTCGTCCCGTACAACACCAGAGCTGGTGATGAGTGACGATAAAGCCTGATCAGAAAGTTGGATCCGATTTGCAAAGTAATCCCATGGTTGTTTAAGCATTCTACAGCGGGCATGAAACACAGCACTGCCAATAATCCAACAACTGGCCTCAGAAAATCCAGGGTTCTCAAAAAAATCCCAAACCGGTTTTCAACCTGCTCCCAAAAAATACAGAAACTGAAGTCTCGGTCAGAACCTCAGGATCAGGTTTATTTCTGTCCCATTTGCACCACAATAAAAAGGATGGGAAAGCATTCATATGTAAAAAGCCATGATTGGTGCCGATACAGAAAGTGTTGTTAAGTTTGCTGATAACAATCTGGAGAAAATGTTACCGTATAATAAGCATGATATCGTATTATAAACATGCTCATCCTATTTTGACGTGACCTAATTGTGAAAAATCAGGGCTCCGGCTGGATTCGAAACAGTGGCAGAAGCAGCATGTCCAAATGCGGCAGGCACTCGACTAGCTGAGCTAGGAAGTCACGCCGGGAGCTCAGAAATTTCGAATTTCAAATCAGTTACCTACCCAATCCACTGTGTCATATGGAATTTACCAAATGATCCAGCAGACTGACTGCTCCAAGCAGGATTTCTCAGTTAATTCATGCTGGAATCTACTAACGCCATCGTTTTCTCCAAAACGTAAAACTTCTGATCTCCTGGCGTGGCTTCGTAGACCAGCTGGTAGAGCACTTGCCGTGTTTGTGGATGCTGTTGTTGTCATTAGTTCGAACCCGGTCGAAGCACAGATTTTTTACAATTGGGTCCCATCTAAATTATGATATCTGCCGTATTACTCATTTGATCTAGCCGTATAGAAGTTATCGTTGTTCAAACTAATTTAACCTTTGTTTAGTTGGTTTTTCTTATAGCCTGTTGAAGAAATCCTGAAAGGGAGTAACTTTTCCGCCAGTATAAATTTTTGGAAATGATCCAAAGTAACAGCGTTACCTAATTAGTGTTTTTTTGGAAACATCAACTGAAGTTCTAAAACTCGGGTGTGGTAACTACTGCAATCAGTTTGTGAGCAACATTATGAAAAATAATTTGTAACAGAAAAACTGGTGAAATGAGCTGTGGTAACCTTACTACTCAGTCCACATCGGTACGATAAAACGAAGTTCAGCTGTGTTTGGTCAGAGATTGGCTACCCTCAGCAATAATTAGTTTACAACTACCATCAGACTTGTGGTGCTCAAACCTCGATAAACAACTTCACGCATCAAAAGAGCGATAAGCCAAACAAATGAGCCTGATAGGTAAAATTCTGAAAAGCGGGTCCAAGACCAAAGGACTGTCAAACGAATCAGTTAGGCAATAATAATTAGCCGTCATCTCAAACACCTTCGGGCAGCTCGGTTGGATAAGACATTAGAAGAGATTAATAGTTGATAAAGGTGCTGGGATTAGTGAAGTACGCGGATTCACTGAAACTGTATACACAGAAGGTATCAACATAATGCGAGATAGTATGAGACTACGGGTACTTTGGCGAAACGACTAACTTATCTGTTTTAACACGTACTTGGCGCAAGACAAACATTGCGCATTTTCAAACTTCCAGTGCAGTTGAAAATACAAATGGAAAGACGGTCAATACTCAAGATAAACAATACGTAAGTGTTTGTAATTACAAACCACTAGTGACTTTTATGTACCCAGAGGCAACTTAATTGAACTATCTCAAGCGTTATTGTAAAGGGGCAGATGTAATTTACAGAACCTACTGGCTCCTAAATCACCCGACTCAAGGTCGATATTTCCGCTCATCTTGAAAAGCTGTAGTGTGGAATTGGCAGAACTGTTAACAACACTTTCGAAGCACTACTTGTCAACTGTTCGTCTGTCGAAAACTTAGAGCCAGTTCACAAACACACCTATCACCAAAGGTAGGCACACAGAAGACCCAGCAAACTGTCTATCAATAGGGTTGCCCTTAGCGGTTTCCAAGTTAATGGTCGAACTCATCATCAACCAGTAGCATGACTATTCTTGTATCACGAACCTGTTGGTTGCTCGTAACTTTTGAACGAAAGTTATCAGCGCAAGATTGGCCATTATTGCAATCTATCTGGAATTCTACACACAGTGATAGAGTTGATCGCTCCATTCTGCAACGGACAGTTCATAGTTATGGCCTCACTTAACACTTAATCTTGTATCCTGTGGATTAGCTGACTGAACGTTGGTTGGACTCCAAGAAGAGTGGATAGTTGTCAGTATGCTTCCCTGCTAACAGTGGCGTCCCGCAACGATTCATCCCAAGATCCTTGTTGTCCATTCTTTTCTTTCTTGAACTACCCGAGAATGTCAAGTCCCCCATGCTATTTTAAGCCCAGGACCAAATTCTGGCCGGTTCATGAATGTACGGAAGATGTGATGACCTTACAGAACGATTTGAACTGTTCACGGGAAAACTTGCTCATCAATGACAACAAGCGACAGACAGTTTAACTCTGCGTACAAATTCTGCTGTCATGTGTGAGATGAACACAGTGATATTACACCTGTTTGTAAGAATCTGTGGAACCTCCCACCCTAAAACCTTTTCTATTTTGTTCGGCTTCATGATTCCCTCACACATGGAAGTGCTCATTTGGGCCTGTCGTTCTTAACTTAAAAATGTTCTGGCACTTTTTGGGGGTGTTCAGGAACAGACCATTAGCATATTCGTCGGATTCAACAAAATCCAGAGAGACTAGAAGGGTTATGTCCATTTTGATTACCTCACACACATACCAGAAGAGGTCTAATTCCTGTCCACAAAACTCTTCACATCCCACATCATTTGATGACAGAACTCCACTCACTAAACAAGATTGTAAGCTTAAGAATTTATTTATTGAAACCGGATTATGTAATGAGTAAGTTTTTATGTGAACAACGTTGCTTCATCATTAAGGTCTGTTCACTCTGAAACGCACTGCTCAACTTCATGTCCACTTCTGAATCAGGGTACAGTTTGAAGATTCTGCTTAATCAGCACGCATGTAAGAAACATCCTGCAATGCAAGTGTGATGGTCACTGTTAAATCGTCAGAAGATACGAATTATGCGTTCAGGTATTCTAGTCTTACGCACGGTCTGGCTGGATATATGTACATATATATATATATATATATTAAAATGAGCAGAGGGCAGAAGGCTATAGGTAAATATATATACTGTTATCGAACGTGGTTCTACAATTACAATAATAAACAATTTAAATGTACATTAACTTACGACCAGGTTTACAAACTCATATAACAGTGCAGCAGAAACGTGACAAACCGTCCAGTTAATTTCAGCGGTAAAATATGTAGTGGGTTACTTCTACACATATAAACAAATGTGGTAGATTGTGTTAGGAATCAGAATATAAATAATAAATTTGAATACAGTTAAATTGTTTATGACTGATGTAGAGTGTATGGGAAAGAAATAAATGTTGACATCAAACGGTTGGGAGTAAGCACAAGCGTTGCGAACAGACGAGTAAGGTTAAATTAAAAATTAAAGGCAAACTGCTGCAAACATGTGAGCAGAATGACGTGAAATGGGAAATTGGGTTTCACAGCCACCATACTAGACCACTACTACAGGTCACCAAATTAGCGCGTCTGAAAGAATGTTGCTCTAGTGGGTTTCAGTGTTCCTTGTTGAGACTATTGTCCGTCAGTACTTTTATTGACCTTTCCATAGCATTTACTGAGTATGCATATTCCGGATCTATTTATGGTCCACCGTCATTTACTGATGATCTATCTACTTGTGGTCAAGCGCTCCATTCAGTTAGCATAGCCTTTGACACGTCTGCTAGTGTCATCCACAGTCCTCAATGTGTTCCGTCAAACTATTCATCATATCCGGCTACCTCAGGCGCTGATTTTCCAAACGTACGACTTTCGATTACAATCAGTATCGTCACTTCATTCTATTCTCGCTAAAAGCGCGACCACGAACTCTGCCATTTCCTCACCCTCAGTTCGTCTGTTTGATAATCAGGAGTCTCGACGTTGATAATCAACCCCACACTGCACAGCATGATTTGGCAGCGTATCTTTTTCGATCCAGTAGCCTACGCTCACAATTAGTCAACGAAGACCCAACTACTGGACTTTTCTTCGAAGAGTTGCGTCCCGGCTCTCCACGTTCTAATCAGTAATCTGGTTGGTACTGCTCTGATCCTCGGTCTGTGTGATTGCCTCGGAAGCTAGGTCTAGACCTACACCTACTGGTAAAGATTTGCCCCGAAAAACATACAAGACAATTTTCTATCTCAAACGTGCAGACACCTTATGGTTCAACCAAGTATACGTAGTAAGTGTTAGATATAGTACTCTCTCGGGATTGTGATAAGTCATCAGAGATAGATACGGACTTCAACATACACGTTCACACTGGTAGAGGAATGAAACGTGTCCATTTAAACTACAAAGGTAATCATACTAAATACAGTTATTACGTGCTGAATACAACCAATAGAAGACAGTGTACCAAGGGGGGGGGGCTCGACTTCACTGAAATACTTTAGGCAGATGTTCTTAGTGGCATATCTGTTGAGCAGTTCACCCTAAGCTGACGACAAACATTCTGGCACAGTCGACGGATGTAGCAAACAAATCACACAATATGGTCAGTATGTCATCCTATCGGTTTTGGTTTACTCCTCCGTATATGATGATCAAAAACAGACAATGACTAAGTTGAAAGCATTGGTAAGCAACGTTCTTCAGAATTAGGGAGTTTAATAACGGTTTTCGAAAAGAATGAAACACGAATGTGCCGGATTTAAAGGCCTAGTAACTTAATCAAAAACCAAACATATGTCAAAGATGCGACAGTATGCCACGATACATGAATGCCCTTTTCTCATGCGATATCTAATGGACCGAGATCAGAGATAGACTTTTCGTAGTGTGGTGAAGACAAGCAGCTGCAACACACTACTCGGGAGTGGCTGGACCAATGTCGTTACTGGAGTAAGTATACGAAGAACAATCAGGCAGGATTTAACGATGAACTTATACAACGCTCTTACTGAGATATCCTTTACATCTATACTACTGCATGTTATATTATCCTAACGCGTGTCCGCGTTTCTTAGAAAACAATGATGAAGAAAAACTATTTTCGGTAACTGTTCATCAGATTATTACGGTTATTCAAACTCAACAAGACTGAATCAGTACCACTAAAATTTCTACTGATCCATGTAACTGAGTACAAAGTCTCAAATGAACAAGTATACGGATCATTAAACCATTCATCACAATCACCAATTATTCGTCGTTTGAGTAGTTCAAGCTACTTGCTTGGAATTTGGAACTCACTAAATGATAGTTTGCTCAATATTGATCTAACACTGTTGAATATACATTAGCTGTATTGATGTGATGAAGAAATGACGAAAACAACGAATAGTCACCATTGTCTTTTATGAATCAATAGGAAGTTTTGCGAAATTGCCCGCATGCAAAAGTACTCTTTACTAAATACGATTACGTGCCAACTTATTTGATTTATTTGGTAAACAATCCTAGTACCACTGGCATTGTTAGTTCGCAACAGTAGCAATGCACAGGCCGTCGGTCTCGCCCTAGTCTGCAACGAAAGAATCAAACCAAGGATGAACATGATTCTCAAAGGTGAGCATAAAACCGCTAAACAACCTGTTGAATGACTGCGCCTGTTTGGTATGTGTCACTGAATGTTGAATTTGCTAGCAGAAGGCGCATTTCGTTACATATTTGTCTTTCTTAAGGCAAGCACTTTGGAGTGGTTATCGGCAAAAGTTTAACATCTTTTTTCGATTTCCACTTAGTTTATAATTATATTAACATATTTCATAGACCAGGTGATCATATTCTGTCTCTTTATCATCTGAATCCATTTATTTCAGTGCGTCAACATTAGGATATTCCTCAGTGGTTTTGTGTGAACATTACACAACTGCGTCATTTGCCTGTTCCTTGCTCAAATGCTCGGCCGATTCACAACTGAGTGGAGATAAACACCTTGTTTTGTGCATTTTCTTTAGTGCCTCATAAAATCACATTTTTCGATCACTGTTGTGACGTTTTCAGGACCTGTAATGTCTTACCGTCTATCAGACTAGCTCAACTGGTTTTACAACGTTCACAAACTAAGCGCAACTCAGTGATGAATCTGAATCTGTTTGGACAGATTGAAACAAGCACAAGACCAAGCAAAATACCACATGATTTGAAAAATCCGTTTTAAGTTACTTGTTGAATCCAGACTATAAGTGATTATTTTTTTGATTCAACCTCAGATGTAATTGATTGTTCCGTAATAATGCGATGAGCGTACACCCTCCTAATAATGTCGCTGACGTTAAGGTGTTTTGCCTTGGACTGTTTTTTTTACTACACTAACATGAACTTGAGACTTGTCAAAACGGGAAGTATTTTTGTAGTATAAGTCATTGGCTCTCACACACAGTTGCTGACTGGGTGTTTTATTGTCTGTTTGTGTGCTTCTTTTAAAGAAATACTTATGGATCAATACATTCATCCCTAAGGTTGGCATGTTTTCACGGCCAACAGTTCAGTTGTTGAGCCAAACTTCCGTTTGAATCATCTCGTGATTCGAGATTTTACACGTCACTCATGTGTACCCAACAAAAGAACCAGTGCGTAAATATTCGTGCGACATATTCTCCTGGGTTACTTCCTATAGCAATGCTCCTAAAAGCCTCTATTCCCACAAGTGTGTATTCAGAACAAACGCGGATCGGGCTGGTTTACTGCAGTCCGAGTAGCTGAATGATTTTTATCAGTTCACCTTATACAGGTAAAGCAAGTGGCCTGAACTCGTCATCTTGCGTAATGGGTCATCTAGCAGGGCACAGCAACGCCCAAGAGCATTTGATGCTGACGCAGACAATTCATTCTGGGATAAAGATCTGGGCTAACTACAAGACCATGAAACGGGCGTCCGGTAAAACTATTGCCATTTCGGTCTAAGTTACATGCACCAGTAACTGCTGCTCTGACGAGCATCTTTGCACATCCACAAAGAGAATTCGATGAAAATTAACTATCAGGAAGTGAACGAAGTGACAATCAAGATAAATTAGCAGGATAGGAGAAATCCCATTATTTCCGATACTGACAAATTTCTTGAGGATGACAACAAACAGAATGAAACGCATTAGACCAAACACTAAATAGCAATCTGTCTCAAACGTCTGAAGGGACGGTTGGTGGGGCGCATGCTGCGTTTAGACGTGCTGTTTCTGTCACTAGATCGAATCCAGTCGGAACACCGATTTTTCACAGTTGGGTCTCCTGTAAATTGACATTTCTGCCGAACCGCTTATAAGTACTACAGTTTCGGTACGTGACGAAACGATGGTTGATTGCAGCATGAACTGTTTGAGAAATCTCACGGAGACAGTCGATCTCTTGGATCATTCGGTGGATTCCATGAGACATATGAGTGACCGAGTGCAAATGCTAAATTGCTGAGCTTCTGGCATAGCTTTGTAACTCAGCTTGCTGCGTTTGAGTATGTTGTTTTTGTCGGTCGTTGGAATCCAGCAGGAGCCCGACACTTTTCAAATGTGGGTTTCTTTTCTGAAGTTGTAATTTGGACGTCACTAAATTGCTTGTGGCTTCCGCATTCCCTTAGACTTTCCAGTCGGTCCCTTTCAAAAAGAAGCATTAAACTGGACATCCTATCTTGTTAAAGTTCGTCGATAGTGAATAACCTTGCTATGTCCGGAATTAAAACTCTGATCACGCTTTCAGCAGGCAACTGTGTTGACTACCGCGCCACTTACCTCAAGCTGAGCACGGTCGAATTATCATATGCGAACTTCCAACCACATTCGCTCGAAAGAGACGCCTAGATTGTCCGGCTGTTTTGATAGGAGACATGATAACTGTCCTGTTAATTCAAATCATTCTCTGCCGTGGCAAAAGTATAGGCTATTGATGTTGTCGAGCATGGGGCTTCTTACCGCAGGGGTTGAGAATGCGACTGCTGTGATCAATTTTGAGCGATGTTTATCTTATATGTCGTTTTTATTTCTGCTAACTACTGTCAACCGCAATGACCAGGATCCACCGAATGTTCTATGCAGATATGACCTGAAATATTGTCCGGAAACTAATCAAGTATGTGTCGGTGATCTACGTTTGAGACTTTATGCCCCGCGATTGAGGAGTAAACGGGAATAACATTGATATATGGAATACTGAGTGACAGCTGTCTAACTCCCCGTTGTTTCTCCGGCAACAGTTCGGCGAGTATGATGATAATAACGTTTCAGAAGTGTGCCAGTTAAGAGAAGTAGCGATTCGCGAAACGTGACCTGGCACGTTGCTGCACAGAATAACAGTATTTTATGTCACGTTCCCTGAAAGTTCTCGTATTTTATTGGAACGAAATTATCACCCTACACGGTGACGTTAATTGGAGATCATTTGATAAGCCGTCCGTAGGTGCTGAGGGTATCAGTGCATGCCTTGAGCTAAAATGTTTATGTTTTGATCTCAATAGAATGCAGACACTAGGGTTTTGAACTCAGTAGAATGTAGACACTAGGGTGATCCAGACAGAGGATCTCAAATCCTGTTGTCCAAACGTTGGCTTGGTGTATAGAATCTGAAAACGGCCATAGCACCTTAACTTGCTATCGAAGCTTCTGAGAGAAATCGATCCTTCCTAAACAGCTGTACTTTTCAAATGTCTTTTCCTGTGAGTTCACGGTTAACTTGCTGTCTGTATGATACACGCTTACATAGCCTCTCGATTTATTTTGAAATTCACTGGCTTGACCTCATCATACTAACAATTCATTCGAACTTGCTCACTTCAGTCATGATCGACAGTCAGTTGACGAAACACGTAGGCTGTTAACTGATCGTCCTTTTTCTCTGACTAGAGCTGACCACAAGAACGTGAATACTGAGGGTGTGACCAGTGCATACGAAATTTACCATGGCAATAGCACTATACGGTGGGCCCGCCCAAAGAAAGAGTATCAATCTAGTGTATCATCTGTGATCGTATGCTAGCAAACTCCATTACTGGAATATTGTTTAGGGATGTTGGTCCCATGGGTGTGTTCTAAAAATACGTGTGTGAAAATTGTCAGTGAAGGTGTTGATAGAAATCAGACACTCGGTAGAGGCAATAAACCAACCGACCCTCGACACTGTAGAGTATGCTCAAGTGAATGATCGATGTTTTAGAACATCCTGGTTGTTTTGGGGGAGTCCAGCTATTTTGTGTGCATGTCATAACTTTAATTCGTAGAGCAACATTAGTCGATTTCCTGGATCTAGCTCAGCAGGTACAGCGTTTGCTGCTTTTAGGCATAGTTTTTTTCGTTGGTTCCAATCCAACCGAAGCCCTGACTTTTTACAACTGGGTCCAGTCTGAAAGCCATTAGTACTATCAGGAGTATTGTATTGACTAGCAAATCGTTGACACACTGTGACACGTAGACCCTTTGTTATCTCAAGGTGTTCAAATATCACTACACATGTACCGGATTCGCTCCCCTTAAACTCAACGTGTTAGAAGTTAATAGTTGCTAGTCGTTGTGGTTCTCATTCGTCATTAGCTGTGGAACTGGAGTATCCGATTGTTGCTGTTAGTTCTACACAACAAGAGACTGTAAACAATTCATATCGGCCCCTAGCTGAACATCATACACGTGATCATAAAGCTGATAACACTGAACAGATAAAAGGTCACACACTGAGGAAGCAGGTGTCATGGATCGAAGTAGCTGACAGACCTTCCGACAGGTACATTCGGAAAGGTCTCAGTGGATGAAAAGCTAAGGATGTCACTCTGATCAGATTACAAATCCAGGGTTAGATTGGAATTGCTGAGACCTTCACTAAAAATACACGTGTTATCCATAAAATTAGTGACTAATCGTCGGGGAGTGAGATGGCTACGAGTAAAACATTATACGGTTGATAGCCATGATTGTATTCTGGAGTACTTTTCGACAGATGCCTTTTGATAAACATTATACTAAACTTTTATTTATGGCAGAAGTCAACAGTAGTATCAGCCCTCATCCGAACCTGGATGGAAACTTCTACTTTTAATTAAAGCACCTTAATCTCACGAAGAGATTAACCGAGCCATCTCACCCGGACGCTCAGTTCATATCTTTGGCTAATTTTCTTGAAAACGTTATGAAATAACGAATAAAAAGACCGGTTGACGATATTTATCAACAAAACATTTTCGGACAATCGGCCAAGACATAAATGTTTTTTTTGCAGAACATCAACAGGTTGTTGCAAAAAAATTAATCGTCTGTCTCCTGAAGCAGTTGAAATTCATTACCAAACTCACTGGACTGAGTTAGAAAGGGGCGAGTTACACGGAAAGTTATCTAAACGCGAGTTGAAGCTCTCTCACTTGAAAATGTCCGCCCAATCGTGTGGATGGTAATTCCCGATCAGCTGAAATGAGTGTAGTTCATCCGAAGATGCTCATATGGAGTGAATGTGTTCGACTAAAGAGCCGACAACTAACTAGCTAGAATGCACAATACAAACCGAATACATCACCTCCAGTTTGCTTATCAAACACATCTCTTGTAGCGTACATATTCGCGGTGATTCGCTGGCAATCGGCATTAATTTGTGGAATCATACTCAGTCTAGTTTTGCAATCAATTTGGACCACGAATCAGTTAACGCTTGTTTTTCCAAGTGAGCTGTAGTATTTGATAAGAGGATATGGTAAGCTATCATCTACTGCGTGTCACAACCTGAAAGGCTATTGCTGTGGAAGACGGTCATTTGACATGAAAAAGCTGATATTATTGCGTTTTTTTGGTTTAATCTGTTTTGTTTACATACGTAATCCGAAGGGTTAATAATCGCTTTTTCATCAAAATTGAAGATGCAGGTATACATATGTAGTGAGGGTCATGATGGAACATTTAATGGTGATGAATATCACTACCATATTGAATTGAGGTTTGTATAATTACTGCATTTCAATCATAAGCTATTCAGTTTTACAGTTTTGGTTGATAAACGTTTATTATATTTTGATCGTTTTGTAATAACATTTGTCGTACAGGTTCCTGTGTCATATCTATTCTCCTAGTGTATGCCATCGTGGTATTCAAGGTGCGTAGCTTCCAAGTTATGTCACTCATTCAAGCATATACCATTTAGGCACATCTGATGGGGTCTCACAGACAAAGTCAATCAATATAAATGTGAGAGCAGACGACAAAGACCGAATGACTTATCAAGTGAGTCCAGCTGATTCTATACACTCTATTCCTAAGCACTATATTAGCTCTAGATTTCGCCCAAGACATTCTAGGATTTATGGAACTCGACTAACTTGTTTAATCTGATTAATGACTAGTAACCAAGAGGTCATTCGTACTTACACCCTTTTTGTCAGACTGTTCTGCGAGACTATTCGAAGAATTCCACTTGCAAGTTCGATTAATTAAAACAAATGAAGGGAAGCTTTATCTATGAAAAATGATTTATCTTGACCAAACAATAAAGTATGGCTGAACTGAGACAGTATATTGCGATGAATTCCGAGTGGTTATGAATGGTTTGAATAATGGGTTTAACGCAAAAATGCACAATCAAATCAAGTCAAGTTATATCAGATATGACTCCTTGAAATCCAAACGAAATTCTGCTGCATCATTTACATTTGTCCACTTCAAAGCACCTTGTGATTATCGGTGACTTTAAACTGCCCGGTGCCACTCTAGTTGTCGGTAGGTTTTCGTGAATCAAACTGTGGTTCATTGGTTGATTTATAAGCTAAACTTAAACTGGATATACTTGGATAAAAGCTGATGAGTAATCCAAAACAAAGCGACGGTAAAAAATAGTGTGGTCTTCAAACATTGTTTGAAACACACAAGAAGACTTTTGACGCTGGCAATCAGATTTTGGCCTGAGAAAATCAACGGAAATAAAAAAATAACCGGCCAGCTCAACGAAGCAAAAGTCGGGCTAAATAGGAAGCCATGGTTATGGGATTATGGATTACACGCAACAGGTCAGCTACTGTGCCCCCACGATAGGTGACTAGGCAATGTTAGCACCAATCTCAGGAGTCCATGGGTGGACGCTTAAGTGTGTATTTCGGTCCTGTTCTGTGTCAGAAATCAACACGGTGATTAACACCTTATCTGGAAAAGAAACCGTTCTGTTAATACGCTCTAGAAAGAGTGAAATCCAAGCCCAGTGCTCTCCTCTGAAATGGACCAGCCCGTAAATTTATTTGAATGCGTTAGCTACAAACGAACACAAGTGCCTCCCAACGGCTTCGGTCGCTCACGAAGAATCAAACTAACCAAAAATTCCGTTCAACCTCAAGGTCTCCCGTCTGTACTTTAAGAATACCACCGTCGTTCTTTTAGGAATGACCAACTAGAAGCGGCCCCTACTACCGGACAGGATTGTAGGTTCAGGTTCCTCAGAACACCTCTAAAGATCGTCAAGAGTTGGAACGCTGAACAATGATTGGTAAGCTTTCACGGCAACAAACACCGACACACTAAGTCAACCAAGAAGGCGACTGTATTTTTCTTGGCCCGAGAAACACCGAATATTTTTGGACACAGTAGGAAGCATGTACAGTTGACTTATTGTTCCTATTCTGGGTTCAACACAATTCTAAGAACAACAGTTCAGGAGTGATGATAAGCAATTAGGCTAGTAACTAAACCCCACAACACACTTTAATCTATTAGACAGGAATACGTACTTCTGAAGTCCACTGGAACCTAAAAAGGCAACCAAAATGTATTTGCCAAAACAAGTGAACAATTCTCTAGATAGAAACAGACATCTTCTCTTAGAGACCAAAGTAAACCATTGAAAGCATCACAACAAAGCCCTCGTTGTATTAGCTGGATATCTATGGTGATACCTCAAGGTTCTGCTCGTAATTCACTTTAAGTTTACACGTAGTCTTGGGTGAAGTCAACGCAAAAGCACACTGTTCACACTATTGAGAACAATTGCGTTGGAGTTCAATTCTAAGTTAGCAGTTTTCTATGGATAGACCATTCCATCACCGTCTAGAAGACAGTAGGTTTGAATTAAGACATCGGCTTTTTAGGATTTTTGAATCATAGCACATACTCCAAAGAACAGTGTGCAATACTTTGGTAGGTTTTTCATTTAGAGATTTTATTCCCATTAGAGATACGTGAAGAAATGAAGCAATCTCTGACATAGATGCTTTATTATCTAAACATAATCAAAACAGAAGAACGAGAAGACGCAAAACGAGTGAGAAGGAACTACAGGGGTGAAATATTAACTACATATATATGGCATGATTGTGTAAAATTTTGGCCAATTTTCAACCTACGCTAGTCTTTATAGAAATATATAAAAACGCGAAACAAAGCGTCGGATTCAAGTGTTTGTGTGACCAAAGCAAGATTAGATGAGCAGTAATCATAAAACACTAAAACGGGTAAGAAAAATTAGAAGCAAAGCTTTTTGATCTTGATACTTCGTCCTGTAATACGGCGAGTGATGTTCGTAGGATGGCTAATATTGAACTCATTTTCGACCGCATACTAGAACTCACTAATCGCTCGATATCCAAAGCGTGGCCGGCGTTTGTGTTGTGACCTCACACTCCGTCAGATTAAACCCTCAAGGCAAAATAACATGGGAAGCAGATTGCCGAGAAGTAGAAGATTTGAAAGGTTTGTCAATAAATTTTTAGAGAATCCCGTTTCAAATTACACAGCCAGACGATTAGACAGGTGTAGAACCTACAATAAGAGTGATGTAAACGGCAATATCGCTTTGCTTCGAATGTTTAAACAAGTGATTCTCAACTGTAAACGCAAGCAGATGTAAGAGGAGTGTATCAGCTACTCAACAGTATACTATTTTTAAGTTAGCGGACGCTGATGAGTTAATGAATCGACTAAAGTGGACAGAACACCACGTTAGTTGGAGTGGTCCTTGGAAAAATGATATCTTCAGTGACGAAATGTAGTTCGATTTGAAGTGCCTCGATGGTCGGTTATTTTATCGACATGACCTAATAAAGAGACAGATAGTTCCCCTTCAAAAAGTGTAACGACAGCTCGTTGATGGTGTAGGCAAATGTTCTTCAGAAGGAACACGAGATAGTAACAATGGACGAAGCACAAACAATTTGTTGCCAGGAAACGGAGTGAAAGGTTAAAATACCGATACAACAACGCTTGTGTATTTGAATATCATATTCCTATACAGTTCTTTCCATAAAAAGGATCAAGTATTTGGATTAGCAAGCATGATGTCCCGACCCGAACCAGGCTGTAAACCACAAGATAACGGCAAAACGGAAGAAATATTTCCTATAAGGAAAGGAAAAGCCCCCTGTCGAAAGGATGATAGGACACTGATAGTGGAATATTAAAATTCCTGGTGAACTGTGTGCACGGAATGTCTTCTCTGTTGCTAAAAAATGAAGGACGCTCACTCCAGTGATAGTCGGGGCTTTTGATTCGAAATGCTTCTTTCCAAGGTGACTATGATGTTTACGGACGCGTCTTCGCACCGTTTGATCTTTGTTGGCTAATAGTTTCCAGATCGTTTCACCCAGCAACATTACTCGGGATGCTTCGAAAGTTTCTTGAAGACCATCTTAGACATGCGCAGTCGCTGACAAACTCTATTCCGCCTACTTCCACATTCTTCCAAATCAATTTTAATTTTCTTATGTTCAGAGACCTGCAGTCTGCTGGGCGCCGTTGAATACATAAGCCACTTACTCATCCAACTTATGGCGGAAAAGCCACATTCAACACTGACTACAAACAGAACATTAATCACTGAGGTGTAGGACGACGAGTGTGCAAGGTCCTGGAAAAAAGGGCAACAGCCAACGGCAACAAGTGACCAAATAAGTGTTTTGCACCTTTTCACCGCTGTTGGTTTCATCATCATCGCAATGTATCAGTGAATCACACTGGTGCTTAACTGCCATACAACCGTGAAGGAAAAAAATCAGACCATGTATAGGAAGAAGAAAAGAAGTGGAGGGAAAGGACAGGACTACTAAGAATAATAGCTATGTCTACATTCAACCTCAAGGTGCTTACACTCTACAAACACACAACCGAGTTGTAAGTGGAGGTATGACGTCATTAGCAAGACAGCTTCTGCACGGCTTTCACTGCCCCGCGTAATCAAATGCATTCATTTCACAGACAAATCGGACAAATAACGACAACGTTCATGCTACTGAACTCGATTAGTCACCATTTCACCTAAACTCTTCAGTCACCGACTCTGTGGGTCGAGAGGGCCCCAGCCCAGGAGGCGAACCCGATCGACAGTGGCCAACCCCCTCGTCAACGACTTCATTTGTCTACGCCAGGTCATCATCTGTCTACTTCGAACTTTACGCCAGTCAGCCGCACCGTCGGTAAACAGTGCTCGGTGTGGCAGACGATTAGGTGGCATCCTTAGTACGTGATCTAACCATCTAAGTTTGTGCAAATGTAAGGATTGAACAAAAGAGCTCATTTGACAATCAGTGCCAAATATCCACTTTCTAATGTCCTCGTTGCTTACTGATTGGTGCCACCCGGTACGAGCGGTTGGACATAAACTTCGACGGTCAAACACCCGAAGACGGTTAACGTCTAAGTATTCCGAGCGGCCAGGTTTCGCTGTCGTAAAGTAATACAGCCCTCATCATTGTCTGAAATAAGCAACCCTTAGACTTCAGAGGTACTTCTCAGTCGCTAGAGATGTCCAGGATTGGCGAATACCACCCTAGCCTCAGATATGCGAGCTTTTATTTCATTCCGCACACCTCCCCCGCAACCATTGATGGAGCTTCTCAGGTAAACGAATCCTGTGCGGTGACCTCCGGCTTGATTTACTAACAATAAATCTACGTTATCACATAAATTTTGCAGAAGCACTTAGTAATTTGAGGCTGCAAAGCGCATTCCGAAACATTTAGCGTTGTTTATGTTACTTGGAAAGTGTTAAACAACAACAGCTTGTCGTCAGCATAATCGAAATCAGTCAGTCTCCCACCAAGTGAGAGGTCCACGCCTGAATCTTGCGAGTACCGGAGACAGTCCTCCATTATGTTGTCTATGACAAAACTAATCAAAAATGGTGAAAGAGGACAGCCTTGATGTACACCGCTCCTGTAAACCCTAATCTGAGCTGAAGTATGAAAATAAAGTGCCGATAGTACGTTCACATACTTGGTCGGTAACCCTTGCGTTTAAGCGACTCTGGAAGTATAGATCGATCCACCAAATCGAACGCACCCTTATGGTCGAGGAATAGGGCAATTGTTGGCCGGCGGTAGACATGACGCTGTTACAGAATTTGGCGAAGAATAAAAACATGACCTGTGTATCCCCGGCCAGGGCGACACCCTGTCTGTTCTTCCCTAATGTTTGCCCCCCGAGATGCAGAGGGTCAACGAAGTATAATGGGTGTCAAAACCCTAGTAATGGTTGGGAACAAACCAATTCCCCTATGGTTTTCGCAAGAGCTCCTATTACCTTTCTTGAATATAAGAACTATTATCGTGTGACCCCAGCACAGAGGGATGGTCTCCGTCATCCACACAAGTTAAAACAGCTGGGTAAAGGCCTCAACTAACACCTCTCTACCTCCTTTGAAAAGTGCCGGTATGAGATCATCTGGACCAGCAGCTCTATCACGATTGAGAGCCGAGATGCAATTGCGAAACTCAGTCTCAGTGGGTGGTTCCAAATTTAGCGAACAGGGTGTTACACCACAAATTTGTGGCGGCAACACAACAGAAGTAGGAGATCAGCTAAATTGATCTTCAAAGTGATCCGCCCAACGCTCCAACCTTCTGAACTTATTATAAATTAGTGTGCCATCTGCCTCGCTGGTAGCTTCACCGACAGAAAATCGCCTGGGTCCAGTGGCACGGATCAGCTTAAAGAGTTTGCCGGTGTTCCCTGAAGCAAAAGCGGTCTTCATTCCCTCAACTTTCGCCATTAACCAAGCTTCATGATCAGCGTTTAGGCTACGTTTCTGCTTCCTACATATATCTATCTTAGATTTGTTATATGAACTACCAAAAGGAATGTTCCCCCTGGCTTTTAACAACTCCAGAGATTTCTCTGAAACCCAATGTTTGTGCAACCCAAGTAACACCGTGCCGCATGCTGCAATACCTGCTTCATGAATGGTTTGTAAGATGTGGATCCAACAGCTATTACGATCTTTGGAGTGAGAACTACTAAGGCAGCTTTCTACGCTGGTTTGGTACTTATGTTTTACCGACGATATAGCCAGTCGTTGGTCAGCAAAAGTAAGAACGAGACGACGACGTACCAATCATGATCCGAATCTAAGTATGTTTCAGTAATAATGACAGTCCTGAATCGATTCACCCCACCCACAACTAATAGCTACGTGGTCTACCTGAAACCAGGCCTAATTCGGAGAATGTGGGCACCAACGATAACAATGACGTGCACGATGTTTAAACCTAGTGTAGTGTATTGTCAAGCCGAAGGTGTGAGTATTCAAACTCTAGGAGGAATACCTCAACGCGGGGGAAGGCACATCCACAAACTCTCAACGACCGGATGGCGGACAACAAAAGCAATCGGATGAGTCGTCGTTCGACCGAATCGGACCAACGGGCGAGATATGGCAAGCAAAATAGGACGAACAAACAAATCGGTGTGATTATTTCAACACTCAGAGGAATATCTCGACACGGTCTTGGAGTACAGTCAAAGATCAAAGTGGATAGATGAACGACAACACGAGCGACCGGACGAGCCACCGTTCAACGAACTGGGACCAACGGACGAAGGTTGGCAGGCGGAAAATCCCCGGACAGAAGGCGCCGATCACACACAGAAACCGGGGGGGGGGTGTTGTGGATTGGAATTGTGATTCAAAATCGCGCGCGTGTGCGTGACATGGTAACTAGAGTGTTGGACGATAAAGATCGTGCTTTATTGGACGCCTTTTCGCTACACTAAGGCTGGCAAAAATAGCTTGTTCTCCGCGCACAGTTGCAACAGTCGCCCCGCTATTATCCGATCGATGTGATACTATCCCAAACCTGCCACTAAAACGAGAATCGGCCTCACAAAGACGATCAACCTGGGCATTTATATCTTCGGCCAGAACGACCACATCAGAACCACGTATCGACCGGCCAGGTCCAAATAAACGGCGTCCCTACAGTCAGCTGGAACATAAAGACACAATGAAGAGTTTCGAAGATGTTGCGTCTAAAGCTGGCCTTAGAAGAACCTGCCAAGCGGACTGTTCACAAGAATCCAATCTATCAATGCGATTGCGGCCGTCGTGGTGAGGACTATACCTATTCCATCTTGACCGGTAGCGGCAGCCGTGGAGTCACCCGAAGTGTATAACTGGTATCGGCTAGACAATGCGGGTGCTGTTAGTTCTATACGCTGACTACTGTCCTGGATTCTACTCTCTGAACCGCAACAGACATCAACAGTTAACGGGTGTAACGTTCATGCGAGATCGGCCTGCTGACCTATGTTTTAAATTGTGAACGTTGAAAACACCTATATTAATTCGCAGTCTAGGTCCAAACAAGGTACGAGGAAGGCCTGAGTGGTAAGAGATGAGATTTATCGGCACAATGTTACCATGATTAGGTGTATCTATTATGTGACCTGCAGGGTAATTACCAGAAATGGGGATTTTGAGGCGCCTGAGAACTAAATTTGATAGGACAGTGGGGGAGGGGTCAGTAATAGCATGTTTTTGCGTATCCGCCCTGCTGCATGCAGCTGATAGGGCGAGCCGGTTCATACTGCGAGACGGCCAATGAAATATGGAAGTAACAGTGTTTTGAGTATTCGTGATTGTGTGTGGGCTAATATACTGTCAGGACATCCAGATCTAGACAGGAGAACGATGAGGGTTCTCCACCAAAGCCTCTGGCTCAAAAGCCTGTACCGCAAGGCATCTGGTGAGTGGCGGCGTATCACAACTGGTACTTTTTCCCGAAAAAGATACCAACCTTCTTTCAACCCCCAACCTGGAGGACCAGGAAACTGTGGTGTCAGATTTCTGCCTGCTGACCTGCCTGATACGAGTGACTCTGTCGGTGTGGTGATCACGCCGTCCAGTTTAGCCAAACAGGTCATCGAGATGCGCAAGCCGTCACACAGCGTCAAGATCCAGTTTCGTTGTGATGATTAGGTAATAAAGGCGGTAATATGTACCGTGTTTCCACATATTTCTGAATAAATTAGTTTTCCAGATTAACAACCGGTTAAAATAATACAAAATACCAGCGACTTAGTAATTATTTCGCGCAATGAACCAAATCAATTCATCAATCATTGGGCGCGTCCATCACGTTATTACAAAGCGAATTAACCAAACCTACATAACGCAGTATACCAACTACATTAACTAAGCTACACTGCACGTGAATCAACAACGGTTTCTCTGATTGCCAAATAAACGTTTATCTAGACACTCTAGGTACGTCACAGTATTGGAGGCGCGCAGCTACTTGCTTAAAGATACTACACTACTAACAAAAGGACAGTAACATAGTTGTAAACGTCACGACGTAACGGCTGTCCGCGGCAGGCATTCACCGTGGTCTCGATTACATAATACTGACGTGATTGTATGCGTGTTCAGTCAATATTTGTCCCCATTCGTCTAATGCACGAATCGTGTTTGTGAACGAAATGTTAACATATCGCAATATATCTGTTCTGATGAAATGGTTAAAGGAAAGCCAGCATTTGAAAGTTGCGAAAGAATTGCACACAAGTGAATTAAAAAGACAATCCGAGACAGCGAAATGATTCCTATACTTATTACGTCATATGCAAGTGAATGAAAACGAAAGTGATTTTACGTGAAAAACGAACGTGAAAACGGCAGGATCAACGGTTGATCCGGAAGAACGACAACAAAAATTCTAAACATGCCTAAGGAATCGAAACATTCTACGAGAAAGTTGTTTAATCAAGTATGAATAGTCGGTATATACAGGGATACATTTAATACATGTCAGTTAGCAGTATCAGACAGCTGAATTGGCGTAAGGTGTTCCGGGAAGGTCAGTGAATCCGGGAAGTGGTCGAGGTTGTCCTTCATCTTCATCACGAGGAGAGACAATGGCAAGGAACTTGAAGCGTTCACCCATTTGTTCTTCGGTAATCAACATTTCACATCCAGAAAGAAGTTCTTCTCGCTGGCTATCTGAATCACATTGCTCCACAAGCGTCTGTAACGGGGGGAATAGGTGAATAATAACTATAATTTTTACGAAGGAAAAGAAACCACTAGCTGACGGATTATGAGTTGGAATCAGACAGACTAGTTGAAGCGATGCTTGTCCAGCGAGATCAGAGATGATCCCACTCACGACGGAAGCAATGCGCTGAGTATACACACGGACAGCATAAACATACTGAGTTGTTACAATTCAAAGTAATACATAGGCGATTTTCTTGCGACCTCATTAACCCGCAAGCAAGTTATGATTGAGACAAAATACTTTGTAGTTATTAAAAGAAAGCCGTCAGATGTCGATTGGTTGGGTGGTCGAAATCAACAACAATTACAGGAGAGACTATTAGTGAAGCGATGAGTATCGATGCCATCGTGGCACAGTATGGATGTTTGATGGCTCGTCAACGCATTTCCGGAACAGTCAAATCGGGTGTAGCTTGCAAACATCGATCACAGTAGATATTTTTCGTACGATATGGGTTAAGTTGTAAGCGGTAGTTAGGTGACCATTGCATAATCTGGGTTAGAGGGGTGAAAACTTTAAAGTCAAGACGTTACAGGTTTTCTAAGGTTTTACTTACTTGTGATCGGACGCGCAGTCAGCGGTCACGTGGTGGCTAAGTAAATATCACTCCTGTTGTGAAGACTTGATGCTTACGCTTAATACATTATACTAAGTTTAACAATTATATACATACCAGTCCCCCCCAACAAGGATTACCCCAGTGGAGATATTTGATAGCAGTTACCAAGCAAGTATTTCTATTTAGTCTATAAACTGAAATAGACTTAGATGGTCAGGCCATGTACTGAAGATTCCAGCTAGTTGTCTGCCACACCGAGCACTGTTTGCCGACCGACGTAGGGTGTGAGGTGAACAGATGAAGACTTGGGGTAGAGAAATGAAATTACTCAACAAGGGGTTGGTAACCGTGGGTTGGGCTCATCTACCGGGCTGAAGCCTTTGTGACTCACAGAGTTTGTAGCCGGAAACTTTCGGTGAGGTGGCGGCTGAGTATGCCCAGTAGGGCGAATGTTGTCGTTTGGCTGAGTTGTCTGTGAAGTAGGTGCAAAGAGGTTGTTTTGTCGATGACACCTTATTTTCACTGTAGTTCGGTTATCTGTTTGTAAGGTATGGGCATTCTGGTGTTGAATCTTTGAGTATAAGGATGACTGCTTTCAGTAGTTAGGTCCATCTGCTTCCGTTGTTCTCGTTTCTTCGTTAGGACTTGCTTTTTCTTCATGGTTGTATAGCAGTTAAACATCAGCGCGAACCACAGTTCAGACAAATACACAGTTGATCTGCCGAAAATTCTGGTCCCTCATGGAGACAGACGGAAATGCGTAGACGAGTTTAAATATATCTAGTAAGCAGTATTTGTAACTCATTGAAGGCCGACGGAACGCCGCCAATTTGTAATGGCTAAGTGATGAGTAGTAGGGAATTTTAGTTTTCATATCGAATGAACATCACCCACAGTTGATCGCAGCTGTCGCATTCCCATAAACTTCCCAGTCGGCCGCTTTCGAAAAGCAGTGGTAGTGGCAAGGATATGCACTACTGACGAGCTGCTCTAATGAGAGCGCAACTCGAGTCTAGTGCTTCTTTTCGAAAGAGCGCAACTAGAAAGTCTATGCGAACGCGACAGCTGCGATCAATCGTGGGTGATGTTCAATCTAAATGACTAAATGATTAAGGCAGATATCCACTTGTTGAGTAACTTTTCACTACAGTAGTTCAGTGATAATGATGTCCACTATCCTAACCACTCTTGAGTGGATGGATCTTGAGTGAATGGATCAGGGCAACTTGAGATTATCCGGTCTATATGTGATTTAACATGTTCAGTAGCTGCAAACCCTTAGTAGTGTAAAAACTACTACCCAGAATTCTACTTTAGAGATTAGGAAAATGATCGTCACATGTGGAGACTTTTTTGTTATCACTACTTTCGATGTATTAATCACGTGTGTTCAGATAACCGCCCCAGCCTATCTGAAATCAGTCATAGGAACAGCCTGGTTACATCGACCATGGTGAACTGATTACATACAGTGAGTGACAAGCGATTGTCAGTCGCCCTGAAAAGGCATATGAAAGCAAGCGAGAAAGGACATTTCTGCCAGTATGTGGTAACACATGGTAGCGAAAGGCCGTTTTATAATGCAATATCTTTATTGTTCAAATCGCACGTTTTCACTTTACGCACGCGCTCATGTGTATGAACCGGAATTCCAGTCAACAACAAACGGCGACTTCCACTCACGTGTCGTATGTACTTCTGTCCGGTTCCGTGGGTTTGACTGACGCTATTTTTCGTGGATTTTTGCATGCTATTTCTCGCCCGTTGACCCGATTTCGTTAAGTGATGACTCATTCGATCGTTCGTGTCGTCCACAATCCATCTACCATAAGATTTGGTCATATCTCACCACTGCACTGAGCGTCGAAATAATCATGCCTCCGACTTGGTCAACCATCACAATAGCACAAAAAAAGTTAACATAAGTTCGAGTAGGAACGGATGAGATCGAGGGTTTGCGTGATAGACATCAGCTTTGATTAAGGAAGCTGCACGCTATGACACACAATCACGAACAGTGGTGCTTTCCTATACACAACCTTTCTTTTTTCTATTATAATTATATATTTACGTTTTGAACAAGTACACTTTGATCGATGCCCTCTGGTAATTTGTTCATCATCGTGTGTCAACTAAACCTACAGTAGGATTCGTACTTGTAAAGTCTCACCTGGGTTGGCTGAGGTCGTTTGAAGCAAGCACTGAAAAACAAATATTGCAACCGGGAAGCGATCGTTTGAATTTGGAACCGAAAACGCACTGAACTGCTGGATTTAAACGCCAATAAGAAAATCGTAAATCCTGTAAAGATGATTTACTTAGAATACAGAAATTAGGAAAATTATCAGTTGTTCAACAAGTCGGACCAGATAGCTATTCTTATAAATCAACGCTATTCACTATAAATCAGAATATCACGTCAAACAGATTGTCATGAAAGACGTACCTTTAGTCTGGTCAGTAGGCCCATATTAATGAGGAAGTAGGCTTGTGTAACGGGACCGTAAACGTTCACTGTGAAGAGGAGAAATCAAATGAAATAGATAATCAGTGAACTCGACAGTTACAATAATGAGAAATAACAGAAAGTCGTCGTACTTTTTTGTAGTGTGTTTGAGTGAATACATTTCGGAGCGTTAAGATTCACTTTTGTTGGAAAAATTTCAAAGCGGCTTGTTAAACTTTGGGAGACATGAAATGCATTGAAAGCCAGAATAATATAGTCAACTCGGTAGACTTTGTCAATAAACAGTAAGAAAATGCGCCGATAAAAAAAACAATCCAATGCAGATTACCTGTTCATCAAAATCGGTGGTTAAAGGGATCAGTTAAAAAAATGTAAACCACCTCTCCAACGTCATCATTACCGAAAGCGACACATTGTTATAGATGCTGTAATACCACACAACCATAAAAATGGACGTGGTTTAAAACAAGGAAACGACGAAGAACGTACTTAATCCACAAAACTGCTATCCGATCTCAAAAAATACGCATGTGTTTATAACTGCAAACAGACAATCGAGTTTTAAACGAGGGTAAAATGGCATCCGCATTTAAGTTAGTAGACAATATTTAGAGCCATTGAAATCGGCCAACCACCCTCTCTGCTGACCTTTTCAACTACAGGCTGTACGAACTGCGGGGCTTCCGAACTTTGGAAACAAAAGCGCTTCATAACGGATAATTTCATAGTAACTGATTACATTTCCTTATTCCGAATCACCTGTTTGCCTAGTGATTACAGCTTGGGTGAGGGGCTCCGTGTGACAGACGAGTAGTTGGTAGTTTCACATGGTCCAATAGTACCATGGTGGAAAGCCGTTAACGACTGGATAATCGAACACGTCTGATTTTTACCACCAACTTTAAGCTGAGTTCTTCGTGGAATACACACGAACACAGAACTCGACGACCAACCAGTTGAAGACAGCTTAAGCTCTCCATTCAAAGCGGTCATATTTTGCAACCACGAAGTAACACCGTTTCCACATAACCAAAAGAAAAATAACTATGAGAAGGGCTGAATTCAACGGCCAGAAGATCAAATGACCTCAAAAGATGAGGGTCGTTTTATTCAGTGCAATTTGCCTTGGGCGGCTTACAACAGCTAGCTAAGCAAACGCACAAAACTATTCTCTCAAATAATAAACTGAACTGATGACTATAAGACAGACGAGTGTTGCATAGTTAAAATTGACAGTAGCTCCTGATGGCAAGTTTAAACGATATTAGGGACAAACACAAGAGATTTACTATAACTGTACAGATTAATGATTCACATAGTACCGAGTTATCGTGAAAGTAATGTTCTGACAGTTTCAACAATGAGCAACGAACTCGGCGATTGCGACCATCCAGTCGATTTACGATGCATCAAAAGAGTAATCATGCCTATATAATCAAGCAACTCACCGTTGCATCCAGATGAACTGATTCTTCTTTGCAGCATGGAAAAATCCACATCGCATGTGAGATCGATGTTACCAGGGTCTAGTAAAGCGTCACAAACTTGGTGATTTCGAAATCCCTAGATCCGAGTAAATCATGAGAAAAGACAACAGGCGAATACCCACTCGCAAAGTATTGCCTTTTTCACCCAAATGACCGTAGTCAATTATCAGGGCAGCACTTGGGGTCTTCGTGAGCCGTTGACACAATTCATCCATCAGGACCAGAGCGCGTGGACAAACTTCAACAAAATCACGATCCTTTACATCACCAGCGAGCTAAAAGAGTAAGACGTTCACGATACCAGTTTTGCAATAATTTTTTAAAACGATCTCCACATTCTTTGAACCACACCGTTAAACTCAGTAATCAATTTTATACTTGATTGGACTCAAAAATGCATGCATAACAGGGTTAAGAGACGAACCAATAGCAATCATTTATGAGGGGCTCTTATCCGGTTGACGGCCGGTCACACAGTTAAATCACATTTTTAGCTTCTCCGTCAAAAATTCACTGTTGTGTTACATACACGATCAGGTTGTCTGAATCTGGACAGACACAACTACGGAAATCTGGCCCTAACCAACAATTGTGAGATTGGTAATTGGGTGTCGTTATCATTGAATTATCGCAATCCGACAAGCATCGCCTGAATCGGGACAATTAAGACAATTTTGTTTGGATTTATTCAATTAGTTGGTTGGAAACAAGCCACCACTTCATGTTCAGCATATACCCACAGGGACCACGAGGGCCAGAATTCACAGCGACGATCATGTCTCTCAAAGCTTAAAAGACTGGTGCAGTTCTTACGTTGATTCATCGAGAGAAACAGCCAGACTGAGATGTGAACAGCCCACAACTGATGTTGCGAATCGAAACTCCAGTACGGCCATCTTCATGTCCTATGAAAATGGAATATAATGAGAAAGATTTTAGACTGTTTAAGAATTTCCACCTATCTCCTAATTCGACGGGACAAACACAGTCCAAAAAGACAAGTAGTCCGTTCAAACTAGTTACGGTTACTTGAGATGAACTTTGGGATTATGGTATCCATCCACGAGGTCATGGTAACACGTGATAACGGTGCGTATTACCAATACATAGCAAAGGATTAGATCTTCGATTATGGCGACTGTTTCTGTCCCGGTTTGAAAAGCATGACAACATTTGGCCCACGTGCAAATACGTAAGAGACGGGGCTTTTCGTGGAGGAAAAACCATGTTTGAACTTCTTACTTTACAGGGTGCTACATTAAAGAAGCTATCAGAAGCCGATAGTCAATTAATAGACCTGTTTGAGGTTAGCTGATACCCTGACAGAAGCCGTAAGTCAAGAATAAACTTCAGACGAGGGGCCCAAATGCACTCAAGGTAATTATACAACTGTGATCAATTCGGAGTTAAAGCTAGATATAATCAACTCTCACATGTGTCTATGCAGAAATGGTTTGTGATTAGAGAGGAGGAGAAAGACCCCGGGGCGTAGCTGCAGTAAAAGCTTAGGATAATGAAACAACTTTTGTAAACCAACTGTCCATTTGCAGTATCCGAGGATACGGTTGAACGCCATCGGCAGATTACAAGCTAAGAAGAATAAATCAAACAGAAAATGCCCTTACAGCGTGGCCTTAATGACACTAGTATGACTATAATCGACATGCAGATAAACCATCATCATAGACAGCAATAAATCAGTGGTTCACATTTATGCTTAACTGTCACACAACCACGGAGGAAAACAGGAAAAAGAAGGGGAAACAACCTACATGAGAAGAGAGCAAAAAAAGAAGGGGAGGGGAGTGGACCTGACTACTAAAAATAGCTACGTCTATATTCAAACATACAACACCAAGGCGCCTATACCTTGCAAACAAGCAACCGAGCTGTAAGTTACAGTAAGACGTCATCAGTAAGACAGCTTCCTTGCAGCTTTCACTGCCCCGCGTCATTAAGTGCACTCATTTCACAGACAACTCGGACAAACAACGACAACATTCTCGCCACTGAGTTCGGTTAGCCACCATCTCACCTAAAGTCTCAAGCCATCGACTCTGTGAGTTCCCAGCCCGGGAGACGAACCTGATCTACAATGCCCAAACCCTTCGTGAACGACTTCATTTGTCTACGCCAGGTCATCATCTGTCCACCTCGCATCTTACGCCGGTAGGCCGCAGCGTCAGCAGACAGTGCTCGGTGTGGCAAGCGATTAGCTGGCATCTTTAGTACATGACCTAACCATCTAAGTCTGTAAAAATATAGTGACTGAATAAAAGAACTCGTTTGACACTGACTGTCAAACACCCGCTTCCTAACCTCCTCGTTGCTTACTCGTTGGTGCCACCCGATACGAGCGATTGAATGCAAACATCGGTGGTCAAAACACCTGGAGACGGTTTACGTCTTCTATCCTGATGGGTCAGGTTTCGCTGCCGTAAAGTAATACAGCCCTCACTGTTGTCTGATATACGCGACCCTTAAGCTTCAGGGAGATACCTTTCTGTCGCCATAAGAGCCCCAGATTAGCAAACACCGCCCTAGCCTTAGAAATACGCGTCCCCATTTCATTCCCTACACCCCCGCCGCTAATGCAGCTTCCCAGGTATACAAACCGGTCAACAACCCCCATGACTTCATTATCTAACATTTAACCTACGTAATCACAGCAATCGTGCAGAAGCACTTTGCATTTCGAGGCTGCAAAGCACATTCCGAAGTACTTAGCAGAACGCGAAATTGCGTTCAGCGTTGCTTGTGCCGCTTGAAAGTTGTCAAACATTAACACCTTATCGTCAGCATAATCAAGATCAGTCAGTCTTTCACCAGATAGGAGGTCCACACCGGCATCATTTGAATGCCACAAACAGTCCTCCATTATTTCATCCATGACGAAATTGAACAAAAATGGTGAAAAGGGACAGCCTTGACGTACGCCGCTCATGGTGTTGAAACTGTCAGATAATTCACCGTAAACCCTAACTTGAGCTGAAGTATGGGAATAAAGCGCCGACAGTATGTTCACATACTTGGTCGGTACACATCTGCGTTTAAGTGACTCTAAAAGTGTAAAAGTGTACATCAACCGCAGCATATACAAGTATCAGCAACACAGGATTAAAATCAAGAACCACCGGAAGTATGAAAAACGAATCGAACTGTTGTTAGTGATGAACACGTGATGGTGTTTACAGTTGAGATATCACCCTTCGGAGGAGTATAAAGTAAATTATTGACTTGACTAAGGGTATAGATAGCCAAACTTTGAAGCACATCGGCTGAAAAATCAACCACATTTTAACAGTTACTATGATAACTGACATATGTAATTAGTGCTGGTGAGGACCGGCTGAAAGATACGATCACGTTAGAGTCGGTCGGTGAGCGTATCAATCAATATCATGTCCGTGAAAAACGATTGCGGATATTTCTCACATTTATAAACGATATACCATGTTAATCATGAGGTGATCTTTCTACTTCAGCGGTAATATATCTTTGTCACTAGCTGTATAATTTTTGTTGATAATTTGTACTGTACAAAACTTCACATTTCTCATTTTATTGACGGTGCAAGTGATCCGGAAACAAGTATCAAAAGATTCGAAACATGCACGAACCAGAGACGGAATTTAAAAAAGTGATACGTTTACGTAACTGTTTAGGCTCAGATTTGTCTTAGTGATTAACTTAACGGCTTACACTGCATTATTACCACTATAAACCAGTCCTGTTTATGAGACAGAGTGTGAAGTGGGAAACATCTCTCTCCATGCTCATTCAAGCGTCCGTATTCTATAATCGGCTCCATTTGTGTGAATTCATTCAATAGAGGTAGCATAACTATGACCTCAAAAAAGGTCGTCGTGTTATGACTTGGAATATTTCACTGCCATGTTTGAAACACGATTGGTTATGATAAATATCAAATTGGCGCAATAACGCTCTAAACATGGAAAAAGTAAAGGTTATGCCAAGCAAAGCGTTTGGTGTCATGCTGCACACTAGGTAAAGTGTGGAAGTTGAATACTATTAGGTCAATAAAATCAAGACATACGAGCAGTAGAGGCAACTAGGTTCGAATCCACAACCATGTGATTAGTAGTCCACAGCGCTGTCACGAGCCACCTGGGTATCGAGAAACAAGAGCATCAGTGAACTGTTTCAATACAAACAGAAAGGTATGTAATTTCCAATGATGAGCGTGTATCCAGCCCGATGGAACAAGTACACAACTAAGATTAAAGTATAAATACACCGAGGGAAAATTCGATCCAAAATCACCGGAAAGTATACGACTTGTGTTGCCGTTTGACTAGGCGCTTGGACAAAGCATAATTCGCGTTCTTTTTTCGGGCTGCCTTCGGTTGTTTGTGTGACATCAACCAAAACTTCTCGCCAATCACCTTTGTTCTTCTAAAATAGCTCGTCATGAAGCAAATACAAAGCACGTACTCGAAACTGATGTACGGGAAGAGCATCCAGAAATTCATGAGCAAGTAAAAACGTCGGTCTATTGTCAGGAACATCACGAAAATCAGTGTACCAGTGGATTGGTGGAGGTGCGATACCAAGTTGGGAAACAGTAGTAAATATGGTTTCTTTTTGTAGCGAACACATTTTTGGACTCACTTCGACCAAGTGAAGAGAAACGGCCTTATACGCTGTGGGGAATTTAGAAAATACCTGCAGGTATAAAGTATGGAGAGAAAAAAATCAACGAGCTACCGACCGGAATAACATAAAGCAACCAAACAGTATGAACACTGATGAAGAACAGTAAGCAACCGTCATCAGGAAAGTTTAAATTGGTTAGCTTTGCAAGGACCAATAAAATAGCAGTAGATCGATCGGTTATTTTTTTTTAACTGAAAACTTTACATTAAAATAAATGGTGATATTGACATTAATTTTAACACTTAAGCCAAAGAATTAAGAAGTAACTGTCCAGAATTCACTGCTCAAGTTGGAACAACCTAGAAATAACTAGCAAAACTGAAGATTAGCATGGTGAACTGCAAAAACCTCTCGCAGCACATAGTTCTTAAATACACATTAGTGGCAGTCAAACTGTTGCTTCTGGTCGGAATGATGGATTGTTAAAAATGGAACACTTCTGTGTGCGCCAGTCAACGAAAAATAAAGAATTGTGATGCAAAATCGTTTGAGTGAACTAACAAAGAGGAAATGAGTAAAATTACACTTTCAGACTGCACACCATAGAAGCACCGTGATAACTGTTTCACATTAATGATGAGGTCAAATAATAGCGTGTCCACAACAACAAGTGACCAGTCACTAGGAGCGTCTGCAAATTGCGGACCGATTTTTCGTTTAGACCAGCCACTAAATAAGCGGAAATGTCTGAAAAAGAAGTTATTGCACACATTTGGTGACAGTCATATATGGTGATGCCAAATTCATGGTTGGTGACCAGGAAGCCTTCAGTATACCACGAACGTCTCCCCTACGTTCACTTGTAACTTAAACGTCCATTAGCAACTTGAACAAATAGCTAAGCGTCTGGACTTAGATATAGGCTGTTTAATAACTCAAACCACTTCTCTATCCGCATTTATCCCTAAACTAAGACCGGGTTTCTGCTTGTGATTGTGTTGTAATTAAGCGTCAGTATTAGCTACCTACGTATCACCGTCGACGGCAGAGGGTGACAATATTGCAATATGATACCTGCAACCCACCAATTGAAAGCAATTCCGCACGTAAGTCTTATTCAACCATGCCAGAACCAAGTGGCATAAGAGCAGATAAAACGACTACCGAAAACCACTAAATACTAACTGTCTGCTGTAATCAACGTCTTGAGAAGATGGATACTTCATCAAACGTCTTGGTGAATCCAAGACATTACTTATTGGCGTAGATAACCGAGATAAATCATGCACAAATAGCAACTACTAGAGTTTTGAAGTTGATGTTTATTTGTGGTCTGGGATGAGGACTTTCTGAAATGAGTGCATACACATAGTCAGAAGCATACGACGTTGACCAACAAAGAATGGAAATAATAATGTTTGCAATCATGAGCTACTTGGATCTCTATGAAGACATACACGAAGGTTTTCTAAACAAAGGTTTTGTAACAAGTCATTTTCTCTAACGCACCTGTTAAAGAAACCGAGGTTTTCGCATCAGATTTTGTAAAACCAAAGACGAAACTCGGAAAAAGGCAGTGAAAATAACCTTTGACACAATCTTTGATACAATCTAGATGATAAAAAGATGTCTACTTTTCTAAGACAATTCAACTAAGCTACTTGGCGGTATTGGGGAAACAAAACCTCTACACGGATGTCATTGACATAAAAATATGATTTGTCTAATTGTGATATAAATCAGATAATCGCTGTCCTCTGTGCTCTACATAGAAAGTTTTACATAAATAAGTTTATACGCCAACGTAGCGAGATCTAAAATCCAGGATATATATTAACAATCAGAATATTGTTTCCTAGATCATAAGAGAACACACGGTAAATGAACACTGCGACTCACAAAGTCGGTAGCCGGAGACGTTAATAAAAATGGTGGATAATTGGGTTCAATGGTGTGAATGTCGCTGTGCCGTCAGTGAAGTGTACACCAACTTGACAAGATAAAAGCATTAAACGTGCCAAAACAAACAGTGAGAATAATCCGGGGTTATGTAGGGTAACAAAGGAGAAAGATGTTGAGGCAAAAACATTACGTAGGTGTACAGAGATTCACAACACAAGCGTCGTTGATCACTGTGCTTTATTACACCAAATAACATCCTTGGCTGAAGGTTTCGTCGAAGCAAGCTTCAAAGTCAGTTTTCCGATCATAAACTCAAGTCATACGTTGGTCACCGGGCTGCCGATTCTGGCTGAATCCATCAATCACAAACAAAACACGGTGTAGTTAGAGGTAGGCTGGCATTCGTTAGATGAGTTTAAGCCGACGAAGACTGTGAGGAGAGATCAGTATGCTCGGTGGGTGACAGAGTCTGACCATCCCAAAAATATATCCGAGAATTTTGTCGTTGCTAACGCGACATTCGCACCACTCGCCGCTAACGCTTCCGAGATACTGACGGTCAGAAACGGATACTCTGTGAAAATCCCACCCGCGAATTAGATAAGTCTCGCAGAGGTATAAAACAATTGGTACAGTGGTTGTATACGCCTGGTCTTATACCGAAAGACTGAATGTGTGGGCATCACAAATGGCGTAAGTTAGTAAGTACCACCTGAGCTTTCGCCGTACGACATGTAGTATTATTAGGTCTATCAGCAGTGATGCAACCCCTGAGTCACATGAACTTTGCCAATTATTCTTAACTGCTTACCATTAAGGATGACAACGAATACAGAGTCCTGTCAACAAATTTAAAGTGGAAAGGTCACATAAAAATAACGAACTAAGGCCTTTAATATCTAAATGTACTGTGCGCCCCATTAACTTTCACAGATTAGAGAATTGTCGTCCGTATACCCTGCCTAGAAGTCTAATGCATAGGAGTGCTTCCATGCCAACATATTCGCAGTTTATCTGCACACACTGAGAAGTTGCACAAAAAATGGGAGGTTGGACGACCTTGCCGCACCAGACTTTAGATGCTAAAGATCAACAATAGTCTGTTATAACCCTTAACTATGCTTGGGGTCTGACAAAAATTATTTTCAGGATGTTGACATACTTTTTGGGAGTAAGTTCCTTTGACAAACAATCTTCAAATACAGCTCTGTCAACTTAAACAGACTCTCCTGATGTCCCAAAAGGCAAAGAAGTATGTAGCAAACTTTAGTGTATTTCTTTTATGACTTTAAACTAAGACCTACTTTGGCTTATTTCCTTACCGTTATATGGCAGTTAAGCAGCAGACTTAATCATTGGCGTATCATCGTCAAGGATGAAACAAGTTGCATACACAAGATGTGTCTGGACAACAAAGCACGTGGAGCAGAATCACAGCGTTTGTTAGTTGGCAAGGTGTTTGGCAAACTATGACATTGTTAACGCGGCATTTTCGAAAGGGATTACTTCACCACTGAGAGGTAGTGGTAACGAAGTCCTCACGATTCACTGGAGACAACTAAATACTGGAAAGGTAGAGTTGAGAGCAAGTCAAAATGTCTGACGGATAACGTTTGCCGAGATACGAGAAAAATCAAACTCCGTTGGCTGCACAGATGAAGATGATCCAAACATTGGCAGACAATGGAGGAAAATAAGGAAGCATATGCAAACATTGGTTGAGACTTTTGTTCTAGATCGACCTCTCTGGCCTCATTGCCAAGAGCCGCCATGGTTTGATCGGCAGCTAAGAGCCTCTATCCGAAAACAAAATCGAGCACGGAAACTACTTCAGACAGGTGGAAGCGGATAGGAATATTCCGGCAGTATTCGTAACCAATGCAACAGACTGAAGATTATGAAACGCAGAGTGTACGAGGATCGCCTGGCAGTACAATCACTGACAGCTCCGAAAAGTTTATATGCTTACTTGCGAAGACGGACGAGATCAAGAACAGGCATATCTAAACGTTAGTAATACTTACATTTGTCGGAGGTTGGGAAAACAGAGACTGCAGAGACAAAAGCGAAGGCTCTGGTGACTCGCCATTCTACAGTGCACTCTGTTGAAACACATGCGATTCTTCCCGAAACATTAGTGTTCAATGCAAAGATCAGGGAAGAGATCACAACTTTCGGAAGTCATCCGACCCAGATGGTTCGCATCGACTAGTATTGTAGAAACTTGCGGAGGTGCTTGCAGCTACACCAGCACAGCTGTTCCACTTGTCTTGGCAGCAGGTTCGAATTCCAACTGAAAATAGGTACTCGCCTGTTTCATGCATAAGGGTGGCAGCCGCAAGCTGCCAGTCAGCTATCGAGCACAGCGTTACCTGTGTTGTCGGGAAAGTGTACTGGTCAGGAGCATCAGGACGTATCTGTAGGTAAACTACTTATCACATCCTTGTCATCATGGTTTTTATTAAGGCCGCTCCTGTCTGATCGACCTACTGCTTGCAACAGAGCATTAGGTGGAGGCTAAGGCTAGTGGTATGCCAACAGACGTCACCTTTGTGGACTTTAGGAAGGTGTCGGGGAAGAACCCAATTCCCCGAAAATACCCTTTTATTTGCCTTCGCAGTGGACTAACTCATTACTGATTGTAGTGACCTTCATAGTCGGCACGGTTATGTGCCACGTCCCCCATCACGTGCGTTCTCAACCTTTGTGCCAAATTCAGGCGCCCAGCCCACAGGCACGTCCTTTAATTGGGACATCACTGTACTGTGTGAATCTTTCTCTGGTCCGCTTTCTGACCATGTTCTTGATTGGTCAAAAACCCTTTAAATGTGGTCTTCGGATTGAGTGACATAAAGTGGTTCTGTCCGGAGGCCTGTCTTCTCTCTGTGTTCATACGTTAGCATTGGGTGGTTGAGTTGGCTGGGAAGATTCGTATTAATCATGCATATTTCGTAGTCCGTCGTTCAAAACCGTTGAACGTCGTTCCGTTATCTACCGTTTCACTAACCGTTATTCCGTTGTCTGTTTACGCGCTCGTAGGCCGCATACCAAGTTACAACAGAAAGCATCTGACGAAGTCCCACATGGAGGGCTTCTAAACAAACTCGAGGCATTTGGCGTCATTAGCTCCGTCTTTAAGTGGAGGGTGGGCTTCCCCTACAATCGCATTTACTCGATTAAGGTGGATGGGACCCACTCACTTTGGCGAGAGGTGTCCAGCAGAGTTCCTCAGGGCTTAGTCTCGAGCCCACTGATCTCCCCAGAATCACTGTGTCTAGTGTATGCTAACTATCTCAAAGTCAGGAGCGTTATAAAACCGGTAGAAGATCAGAATGCTCCACAGGCCGATCCTGATCACCTAATGAAGTAAGCTATCAAATGGGTTCTGCCGATGAAATCCCAAAACTGTGTGTACATGCACATTAGGAGGACGAATGAGGCGGGTGTCGATTACACGAGTGAACAGTCGTTGAGATAAGCAGAAAGTGAACGCGAAAAGAGTATAGTTGTCTCAGAACCACTTATGACGCAGGACAACACCGACATGACCTGCACATCAGCCCGTAGTGTATTGGGGGCAACCAAGAACCTTAACCAACTGGTTCGCCGCACATGTTAAACCGATCCTGAAGAGGGGGCAATGGTGGTCTATCCCTGAACCGATGGAGATGTGAAATCTAGCGGCGGTTCGAAAAACGGTCATGAGAAATGCGGCTGGAATGAAACGAAGAAGCTATGAAGAGAGACTAGATCTTACTATGGTTCCCCAAATCTACAGGCACGTGCGGGGGAAGTTACTACTGGTACGCAAAATACTGAGAACAGGAGTGATTTTTGAGCTGCACGCACAGTTTCTACAGTGATTGCAATTCATAATCAAACATAGTGCCATTGTTGTTTTGCTGAATAAATAATCCCGTTGTACAAATGCTGACTACTTTACGATCTCGTTGAGTAACGTGCGTAGAAACTAGCTCTGAGTTTGAGTTAAGTACATTTCATATTACTACTACTACGTATTCCCAATTGCCACAGTTTTTTTCAAGAATGATAAGAGGTGTGGATACCAATTAACTTCGAGGAAACAAACCGCACACAAGACGCTTGTGTTGTACCACATGTTTCATACAGCAGTCAACTGTGGACAGGCTCTTCCGTGTTCCCTGGTGGACGACGAAATGGATTACGTGTGTAAGGTGAAAATACATACACTTAGAGTTTTGGCGGCAGGAAGGGTCGCAACGTGATGCTTACACGGAATGCGGATAGGGTGGGGCTTATACAGGAATCAATATTCTCCGCTTTCAGAGAAGGAATACTGCGCCGTCATTCCAAACTTACTAATGATTCAATTCCTAGCAGAGGTAAACACAGGCAAGTTTACACTTAAAAACCTCCCTACTGAAATTAACACGACCAACCAACTGTGGAATCAATACAGAAACATTAGTAATCAGTCCCGTTTGTAGGTTTACCGTTTACGTATTCGTTAGGTGCCGAAGTACAACGTGGTTCATGTAAATACAATATTGCGTTGGAAAAGAAAAAACTGCTCATCTTTTTGGCCAACTAAGGCATCTGCGTCAAGTGGTTTATGGTCCTGAGGAGGCAGGGTATTTTAATTCATTGTATAATTGAGGGGAAGAAAATGGAACACTTGTGAAGATGTCGCGATCCACACCGCCTCGATATAAGCTAGAGATTTCGATAAATTTAGCCGCTGCTCTTCTCATTTTCCCAAGTGTAGGTCTAACATGACTGACAATCTTAAAATTTCTGGGTGTTTGATAACATCGTCGTTTGTCATACAATTTAATCACAATGATGCATAGCTTTATAAGGAATCAAGGCCGTTGGCCACAGTTATATGGTCGTGATCTGTGAGAGCATTAAGTTGCAAAAGCATCAGAAGTTTTCGCCTGGATCAATCGAGACGGTTATGTCTGGATGTAACGGGATACAGCGTAAAAGTTGGCCGATGTAAAGAGTTTATCAGATCATTGTAGTCGATTTTTTTCATTTTAAATTTGTAGCAATATAAGCGATCGTGTGCATTTTGTGCAATTTACTGCGCTCAGAGTGCGACCATGCAACTATAGCCGTCAGATTGTGAAAGAAAATCTATCGATCATCATCAATGAGGATAACTTACGCGGAGTATATCACTCGCCAGAGTTCCCCGCCCAGGACCCAGTTCAACTAAATTAACTTCTGATAGACATTTAAAGTCAGCCCACATATTCACAAGCCACACGCCAACCAACTAATGTAAAATAGAAGAAAAAAGAATAATAACCTCGCCAAATATCTGACAAATTTCAGGAGATGTTATGAAGTCCCCATGTTTACCGAACACGTCTGATTTCATGTAGTAACCCTGGAACGAATGATATAAAATAAAACGGCGAGCTACATTATATGGGTTTGTGAGGCATTCCTTCATGAAATCAGCGACAGTTATTGGCCCAAAATTCGAAATTCTATCTGCTAAAAAGTTCTGAAGGTTCGTAGAGAGTGTTCTCCGGTGTACAGAGACATTCAACAACGACAACACACCCAGCTGCCGCCAAAACATTTCGCGCGCCACATAACAACCTTGAGTTTTAATTTAAATTTTCACTTTCAGATCCAGGACTTGATGAAGGCCTGCGCTCGTTGACGTCGTGACGCTTGACTGGTTTTATTCGGAGATCGAACAGACTGCATTCTCCGTGGATGCAGATGCGTTCGGTAGTGGTCTAAGTGTAGGAATAAAAAAAGGAGGTGACAAACCATAGTCGCTCTGAAGCAAAAGCAGATCAATTTTCGATTTGCATAGAGTTGAAAAAAGGTTGTCGTAACATTTGTCTGGCTCTCTTTGAATAGCTCTACGCTGGAGTTCTCAAAAATTCTTGCGGGCAATTTGTTCTAAACGTTCACTGCCCGGTTAGTGTTAAAGTTAAATCGAGCTATTTTAGTGCACGGTGCACTGTCTTTTTTCCTAAATACGAATTAACCAGACGCGAAATACAAAAGGCCGTTAAGAGAAGAGACCGAATATTTATTGCACGAAGTGCATAGGTGGTCTCTTATTGCGCTAGAAATGACACCGACACATAATTTAGCAGGAGAGTTCAGAGACCTGTCGTTTAGTAGCGATTAAGCCAGAAGTGTTTGACACTGCTGAGTGCTAGCCGTAGAACGTGACTTGCGGAGCTGTCGTGTTCGGGAAAATTATTTTCCTGGAATAAATCGTTTTAGTGGCTTGGTAACTGATGCAGAAACTGAAATTGTCGGAATATGCGCTATGGCCTCATATCTGTTTGTTTTAACTGATCATTAATTAAAAACCACCTCCTCGTAATTGTTTTTTGTAAACTGGTATGTGCAACAATACAGAAACTGTTGCGCATGGCATTTAAACTTTCCGCTAATATTCTCCCTTTTGTTATCTATTTCAGGTTGCCTACCTGTGTATTATTCGTCGTGTTCCACACGACATGAACGCCCATAGAACTGTGACATTCGATTCCTCCTGGACTCACTTGTTTGAACGATTTAAAAAAAGACCCTTGGTTGTTGGGACTTTGGTTTCCGTGCGTTGTGTGGATCGCCGCCTTGTCTCTGTTACACAAACACACCGGTAGTGATTGTTCCTCACGTCTTTTCCCTGGTTTTGGATTGCGTAGGGACAGTTTGTGACCACTGTCCTGTGTGTACATTTTTCGTCCTGTAACAGTATGTCTGCTGTTGTTGTGGTCGAGGTCGTGTGTAAATCTTCTCACAAGAATGCTGGAGTTATTTTTAATGTACTTTTTAACTTTTGCCGTTTGTTTGTTTAGTTCACTTTCAGTCGTTTATTTTTTATTTGTAGGAAATGCTATTTTCAAGGCAGAGAGCAACACGGCTTTCTACGCGGCCTCTCATCCACTACAAACTTGCTGCTATCTGTAGACCGATGGACCCTTGCTGCCAACAGAGGAGAGGGAGTCGATGCTGTTTTTCTTGACTTCGCTAAGGCCTTTGACCGAGTGAGTCACTCTGTTCTACTCGACAAGCTTTACCGCCGCTGTATCAAGGCAACCTTCTCCATTGGCTAAAATCTTAACTATCAAACCGTTCCTACCGCGTGCGGGTGGGTTTCTCCATATCTTTTGCCAGACTTAGCACCAGCGGAGTATTACAGGGCCCCATCCTGGGGCCACTGCTCTCCTTTACCTTCATCAACGATTTGCCATCCGTGGTTTCGTCTCCACTGCTACTGTTTACCGACGACATTAAAATATGGCGCATTGTGCGTAATAACTCCGACGCAAGCGACCTGCAGGCTGATATTAGTGCATTTTACAACTGGTCTAAATCTAACTCCATCGAGTTCAATACCAGCAAGTGTAAAGTCATGCATATCAGGTACAAGCACAATTTCCCTTATTCCCTTGGTGGAGTCCTGCAGCAAGTCACAGACAGAGAAAAAGACCTTGGCACTGTTGCGACACGCAACCTCTCGAGTTCTCCCAATACTGAGGCTATTACCAAGAAAGCCAGTAGCGCGCTAGCGCTTCTGAAGCGTTTGTTTGGAAAACTTGAGCGGTCATGTTTCAACCACCTGTATAACAGCATCGTTCGTCCTCACCTCGAGCAGGGAACCACTGTTTGGTCTCCTCAATTACAAAAGGACAAACTAATTCTGGAAACTGTTCAGAGGCCTGCGACAAACGCAGTCCATGGTTTGGTTGCGAAGCCCTACACTGGGCGGCTTCGCGAGCTTAATCTCTTCTCTCTGGAATACCGCAGACAGAGAGGTGACCTAATTTTAGCGTTCATAATTATGAAGACCCCTGACCATCCGTGCAGATCCATGATCGCATGTGCGGATACTAGCTCACTTCGTGAAGTAGCACGTTCGTGAATAAAGAGTTAACATCGATAGAACACATCGTGTCCTCAGCAATATTTAGGTTTTCAATAAATGGTATCAATTCAAAAGTGTCTTTTAATGTATACACACAGCTTCTGTCGCAGCGGTTTTAAAATGTCTACCAACGAACGCCCCATCATCGCACATACCGGTTCATATGCGCATAATTTTGTCGCATAGGTTGGCCTCAATAGCGGCTTAGTCCAGTTTGCCTAGGGTATGATCAACGCCTAAGTAGGTGGTATGCGGTCACACTGGTGGCTGCTCTGTCCAGTTCACTTTAGCTATGATCAACGTCTAGGCATGTCACATGTACTCATGCTAGTAACTGCTCCGTGCAGTTGACTTAACCTATGATCGACGCCCGGGTGTGTAGTATGCGTTCAAACTAGTAGCTGCTCCATCCAGTTCACTTAAGGTATAATTAAAGTTCAAGCATGTCACATATATTCATGCTAGATGCCGCCTTGTCCAGTCCACTGAAACTATGACAAAGGTCTAGGTATGTCGCATGTATTCACACTAGTAACTGCTCGATCCAGTTCACTTAAGCCATGATCAACACGTATGTATGTAGTATGCGTTCACACAAGTAACTGCTCCGTCCAGTTGACTTAACCTATGATCAACGTCGATAAGCAGAACTCGGAAGAATTCAGAATATACGTGTATTTAGATCGTTGGGCATAAGTTGTAATGATCTCCTTCAATTCTGGTCAAAAATGAGATGACATACTGGCAGCCGTCGCTGAAGTCTGTAGCCGGCAAAAGCATAGACCAACTGTCATCAGAATCGTAGTCGTTCATGATATGAAGACAGAAGGGTTGTAGTTGAAGTGGAAGAAGTGAGAATCAATGTTTTCGTCGGATAAATAATTAATATCAAATTTCGTCATTATCTGTCAGATAAATGAGCATTGACTCGCGTACACACGGCAAGCTATAGTCAAGAATAATCAATAAGCAATAAACAAAACAATACGCACGTTGTTAATGATAAAGTGGGACGTGTCACCCATGTTTATATTATACCGTAGGTAGAAACAACCAGGTAAAAACGTAGACCCTTTTCCACTGAAAATACTACAAAGGAATGAAGGTGAACATATAATTCAGGTGAATAATTAACCAGCGACCGTGACGGCATAGCTTTCACTAAGAATTACTGTGATATTTCGTGTACAATGCAATGTAGACGCAATGTGGTCGAGAAGTACAAATTCAATCATATCTATGAAACCACGCGAAATTGAGCGTTTCTGCCAAAATGGTTATGTATTCTACTACGGAAATTCCGACAGAATCATTTTCAGGTCGTACAATCGATGAGGAAAGCCAACATGATGCTTTTGTCGAAAGAAATCTCGATACATTTTTCCCAACAAAAGTGAAAATATGGACAATTTTTATGTATAGCCGATTTTTCTTATTGCAACGCTTTTATTACACTCCTTGAAATATGTATATTTGTCCCGCAATATGCGTTTTAATATTTCGTAAAACATTTGAAAAATCTCTTTTCGCGCCTAAATGGCCGTTTTCAACTCGCTTCGGCCTTGAAGCACCATACCGGCCAACTACAAAATTGCCGTCCTAAATACCACAGTTTTTCCAGCCGGGAGTGTTCTTTAATATCATTCTTTCAGAAGTTCATCTTGTTTCCATTCCAGCGTACATCCCGACTCCAGGGAAACGTTAACAACAGTGGTATCAACGAGTGGTGAAGCATGGTGAACTGTCGTACGTTGAAGTAGGTTGTAAGCGTCTCTCACGTTTGTGGTATTATAAAAGGCTTAGTACTCATGGTTCAACAACAGTTGGATTGTCAAAATTACAATCCCGCTTTCCTGCCCTATCACGCCGAAATCTAAGTAAAAGCATGTGTTTCCACGTCTATGAAGTCGATTTTCGTTATATTTTACCTTCATATTTCCGAACTGAAGTGGAATGCGACTCCGCGTTATTTTTCCATTAATCTCTATGTCATTAAACAACCGCACATTTCTTGTCTACGTCTTCAGACGATTGAAACAAAGACATCTCTAGGGGACAGAGTTGTAAGACTTTGGATTCTGCAACATATCACAAATTTTCAACAAATTTGATTGCTACGAATTATTTGTTATTTAAAAGATAGCGGGGATATTCACGTTCTACCGATTACACGCAGCTTTTACACGAGCGTGCGTTCGGGTTCGCTCCGTAGTCACATGGCATGCAGACAGACAACCGGACAACATGCATCATGCGAACCTTCTTAATAGACCAGGTGCAATATGTAACTGAGTTTTGGAACTGTTTTACACATCATATCGCAGGCAGGCCAGTTAAATCTCCGGGTCGCCACGCAGATCCCCCTGGAAGGGTACTGTGACAACAACCCTTCGATCCTGATGAGGATAACTGGGGCCAGCTACCCTTGGCCTGATCTGGTTCATGGCATACCAGCTGATATCCAATCAGCCTGTGATTGGTACAACAATCCCCAGACGCCGCAGGTAGAGGAGCACCAATGCCCACAGTTGCTAGCGAGCTCCCACTCGATTATCCTCTCTTAAAAGCGCGAAACATCCGCAAAAGTGGAGATGCTCGAGTTGGGGTGTCCAGTGAACGCTCGCGAACAACATTGAATACGGAGTCGGAGATGATCGCGATCGGTGGTGCCACATGCGTCGTGCCGGCGTCGGACAAAACATGCGACACAAAATGAAATGAAATCGGTTGAGTATCGATACAACGATAAATGAGGTACTCAACCAAATAACGCAACAAAAAACGGGCGTTTGAATGAGTGGCAAGGACAAAAGCACCCATTTTTTGTGTTTTTGATGACCGTTTTCTGGTTGCTTTGTTTGCGGTTGTTGCTATGTACAATCCTATCGTTCTACTGAACGCTGCAGCCAGTGTACTGCGAGTCTAGAACAAGCAGTGATCGATAACGGGGAGTCAGATTTTCTGGGGTAGGCCCATTCGTGCTGCCGGCAGGAGAGTCAGCGAACATGGGTTGGCCGGTGGACGAGGAAGAACATGACTGAGTAGAGGTAGTTGGACATTAGCCTATCGGGGCTGATACAACTCGATGGAGTTTAGCGCGTTGACAAGTTGAACACGCGCGCCCAGTTTCTGATGTCCTTTTGCATACGGGACCAAACGTACCTATCAGAAATGAGCTTGGCAGTGGCCCGGATGCCAGGATGGGTAATATTGTGTTATGTGTCGAACACCTGTCGTCGGGAAAGATGAGGAACTACTGGACGCTAATGTTCAGCGAACGTGTCGCATAAAATCCTGCCTGCAGACGCCGGCAAAGGCTATCCGTCGGGTGTAGAGCAGTCCGTTGGCATGAAGCGCGGGAATCGGCTTTCGAACATTGCACACTGACCATAGAGTTTAAGTCGATTATGTCATGACCAACTAATGCCAACACTCAGGATAAAATATCGACCACAACGTTATCGCTGCCAGAAACGTGCCGTATATCTGACGTGAATCGAGATACGAAGTCTGAATGTCGAACTTCGCGGGGCAAATATCTATCGGAACTACTGCGGGAGGCAAAACTCAACGGTTTGTGGCCAGTGAAAGTCACAAACTTGTTCCCTTCGAAAACATGTGGGAAATGAAAAACGGCCGAATACATCGTTGACAATTCACAACCGAAAGTGCGATATCTCGTTTCGGCCGGAGGGAGACGTTTGGAAAGGAAGGCGAGCAGTTTCCATAGTCCATCGACGAATTGTTGGAGCATGGCTTCGACAGTGGTGTCTGACGCGTCAACAGCTATACCTATTTCTGTCGCCGAGTTGAAATGAGTTAACATGACGGCAGTAGCTAATGCCTTCCTAATTTGATCGAACGATTCGATGGCTGTCGCTGATAACTCTACGTGTCCGTTGACACTGCCGCGGAGTAAGTCGGTTAAGGGCTGCATAAGCTGAGCCCGAATAAGAATAAATCGTCTATAATAGTTAACCATTCCGCTAAATCAACGGATCGCTGCGAGCGTTGTAGGACGGGGAAAGTCGCAGATTGCTCTTACCTTATCGGTCAACGATCGAATTCCGTGTCGATCAAAGTGGTGCCCTAAGAACTCTATTGCAAACTGGCCAAAAATGCATTTATCCGTATTAACCGTCGGAGAGCTGTCGCAGATGAGTCTGGTGTTCTTCTTCAGACGTGATTGCAACCAATAGGTCGTTGATGTATGGATGGACAAACTGTAAACCTCGTGTGACGTCGTTGATAAAACGTTGAAACGTTCGTGCGGCGTTTCGTAAACCAAACGGCATGTGTTCAAATTCGGATGGACCGAATTGCATGATAACGGCTGTCTTTGCGACAACATCCTCTGCAATCGAGATCTGATGGTAGGCGCGTACCAGATCGATTTTCGAGAACACACAGGTACCATGAAGGCTAACCGTGATGCCCTGAATACGTGGGATTGGGTGCCTGACAGGCAGTGTGGCGTTGTTGAACGAACGATAATCTCTGCAGGGGCGCCAATCACCCAACGCATTGGGGAACATGTGGAGTGATGAGGCCCAGGGGCTACTGGACGGACGGATGATTCCGAACTCGAGCATGTGCTGGAACTCGACGCGAGCTATTTTCAACCTCTCCCGTGTCAACCTGCGAACTTCAACAAACACCGTCGAGCCCGCCGTGACTATGCGGTGCCTTGTAGAACCTGTGACCGCAGGCAGAGGTGAAGACTGTCGAAAAACAGTCGGGTAACTGTTGGCTAGGAAATTAAAAGAGGTTAATTTTGTAGAGCGTTGTAACACGGAACGTGTTGATAGCGTATAGGCCGAAATCCCGGTGGCGATAAGCTTTTTCGCTTAATCGACTACAACTTTTTCCATACTGGTTTCTCTTGCAGGCGTAAGCATTTATTTTTCGTGTAAAAGCCTTTCGTTTTAGTGGAGTAGAATTTCTCCACTGTATTTTCAGGCTGTGGAAGTGGTGTATGATTAGTCTGGTGAACCCATATTTTTCTGCCTTTTTGATTGCGTTTGCACGCGTTGGCTACTGCGATAGGGCGATGGTCATGGGGATACTCGAGTTGTGAAGGCCGTCATGTTGTCCAATCGGGGTATGGGGCCCAGCGCGGAAGGGACAGAGAGCACGAACCAATGAGTGTCGTCAATCATCTTGTGACTTACAACACGGGTGCAGACAAGTGGCTTCGTAACACGTCTGGTGTGTCGAACTAAGCCATGGGTGACAGACGCAAATAAAGCCGAATCAGTCCCGATACGCGCAGACGCATTATTGAAGCTTTCGAAAGAGGCGATTGTTGGCGCATGGTGGCTCGCCTAAATGGAGTCAATTGCAAAACCGTGTATGGGTGGCTCCATGACGATCGCATCAGTTACGAGGCGAAACCCCGGAGAGGATACAGAAGTAACAGTTTGAATGAATCGGAAGTCGACACGATACTGGGATAGGTCTCCACGAACCCCACGGTGATTCTCGCAATTTTGAAAAATCAGAGTCTGCGAAAGAAGTATCAACAACCACTATCGGTCGATATTTGAATGGGCGGTTCATCACTGCAAATAATCTGTGTCAAATTCCCGTCAGCATGAATATCAATGAGAACCGGGCGGTACGACTGCATTTTGTTTGTCGATTGTTAGAATGCTATGCGAGCTCCGTGACTCTTTTCTGGACTGATGAGACAAACTTTGACTTGTTTTGCACAAGGTTGATGAGACGTCCTTTGAAGGGAACGAAGACATGCATATCTGTCACCAACTTACATTTGATCGAAGCAATGACGGATAGTTCTATTACGACCCACACAGTGCGATGAGGTGCCAACAACAGTACTGACTGTAGACAACGGTTCCGTTCTCTGATGGATAAACTGAGGATCGGTGCAGCTATGTCAACAATAGTGGTGACTTGTGATAATGCCCCTGGCCATACTGATTTGGAATGCATCTTTCCGGAAGGTGCTCATCAAGGAGGGAAGCTATTGCGATTGGCACCGTATTCACCTATACTGAACCCCATTAAGAACGTCTGGAGCACAGTGAAGGCGAAAGTGAGGCAGCAGTTGCGAGCTCACTATGATGCACCGATAGTTGGTGATCCTGATCAAGTAATGCGCCAGCAGGAATGGCGCATGTGTATTCTGGAACAAGTAGTCCATTCTGCTATAAAGGACGTTACGGAAGAACAGTGTGCCCACTTTGTCCACCACAGTGAACGATTCTGTGTGCAGGCGATGGACGACAAAGGTATGGGAATACCGCCGTAAATTTCAAGTCTTTCTTTGAAAGAAGAAAGCCCTACTCGGGGCTAACACCATATGATTGACTTTCTTATTAATGCATACAAAAGGTTTCGTCGGGTGGGAGATGTTAATTTTATAACCAGCTATGTCGTCACTTTATCGGAGGATAAACATTTGAATAATCTGAGGCAGATATGCAAAATTGCGAAGCACCTGCTTCATAACATAGGGTAGTATGTTCCGGGCTTGTCCAAAGTTCTAATGTTTAGAGGCACTAATCACCGGTGGCTGTGGAATAGTCATGTTGGATGGGCGTAGCCGAAAAACATATTTTGTTCGTACACCATCATATACATTGCAGCCAGTCACAGTGTATCCAAACAATTCGCGGAATAGGCTCGAGGTCACTGGTATTATTGATGTATATTGATCAGTTTTGAGTTTGGGACGTTCCACAGGTAATCACTTATGAATACAAACACACAAGCATAATACTGATATATGTATGTATTACGAATGATTCTCAACGGGTAGTTTCTGTACTCTCTCCACGAATAGACGCAGTCGTAATGTCCATTCCAATCGACAAGCACCTAATAATATAGTGGGAACATGAGGAACGGGTATTTTGCACCATATGGATAAGGTCTTCTGACCGTTCAGTCGTTCAGCTGTGCAATGTGAACTAGAATTCTTTGTGGACGTGCCGACGGCCGGTTGGGATTTGTTCGGATGCCCCGCCACCTGACTTATTTGTTAGTCATATCAACTCGCACGATACCGAGTGTGACTGTCTTTTTTGTACACTTCCTCCGTCGTTAGTCTTCACGTACTCGGCAGCAGGTAAACTCTTTCTCAGACAGACAGGTACATACTGCGTAATTGTTGTCGGGGAAGACTCCGATTCCCCGAAAATATTGTTTCATAAAGGGCCTGGCAAAGTTCAATCGTGCGTGACCTTCCCAGTTAGCATGGTCATGTACTTATCCGGCCTTCACGTGCGTTCTTAACCTTCGTGTCCGTTTTTGTCGTCTCGACTACGCGGCTAAAGCTTGATTTTTGCGACTAACGCTACGGCCTACGAGCGCTGAAAAGATAAAGGAACAGCAGTTGATGAGAATGCTGTTGAAGGTCGGATAAGTATATGACCATGCCAACCGAGAAGGTCGCGTACGAGTGAACTTTGTTAGGCCCTCTGTGGAACAATATCTTCGAGGAATTGGAGACTTCCCCGACAAAAATTACGCAGTATATACCAGTGTGTTTGAGAGGCAGATGGTGCCTTCACCTTGCATGGGATTTGCCGTTCCATTTTGCGATCAGAAAAGACTTCTACATTTGTCAGAAACGATTTATTTTCATTGTACTGAAACCGTTTGTTTTGGTGGTACCGCTTCATCCGACAGATGCTACGTTGTCACAGCTAATCGCAAGCGATTATCTTTGTCAAATTTTAGACACCTTCCACTTGCGAGTGACGGCTTGAATTTAACCACCGTTTTCACCGACAGGGTGCATTGTCACAATCTGTGACACTTGATGTTTGCCGAATCCATGGTAGTCAGCCGTGCTGGACATCGTTTTTATCACTAACTGTTTGTTAACCTTAGATTGTTCTGGATTTAGTTCTACACAATTCTCGACCAGCTAAAAGATATTGATGTTAACTACTCATTACGAATAAATGATGTGAAAACCAAATGAATCAAAAGTATCGCGGTTTAGTCCCATCCAATGGAGTTACCTTTCTGCCACCGGTGAGCAATACATCGGGTGAAACAACTCCATGTCCTTTGTTTTGCATTGTCTTTAGCCGAAATAAATAAAACGTAGGACTCTAAGTTTGCTCTAAGGATTGCAGAAAGTATGGGAAAATTGGACTAACAGTTATCGTTGAATTTGAACAAGCAGATTTGAATTTGTCAACTTAGTGGCGCAGAGTAGTTTGCCGCAGTAATACCGCAACTGGGTAGTCGACCCAATTGGATTACGGTTTTATACTACACGGATAAACAAAATGCAGTCGTACCGCCCGGTTCTCATTGATATTCATGCTGACGGGAATTTGACACAGATTATTTGCAGTGATGAACCGCCCATTCAAATATCGACCGATAGTGGTTGTTGATACTTCTTTCGCAGACTCTGATTTTTCAAAATTGCGAGAATCACCGTGGGGTTCGTGGAGACCTATCCCAGTATCGTGTCGACTTCCGATTCATTCAAACTGTTACTTCTGTATCCTCTCCGGGGTTTCGCCTCGTAACTGATGCGATCGTCATGGAGCCACCCATACACGGTTTTGCAATTGACTCCATTTAGGCGAGCCACCATGCGCCAACAATCGCCTCTTTCGAAAGCTTCAATAATGCGTCTGCGCGTATCGGGACTGATTCGGCTTTATTTGCGTCTGTCACCCATGGCTTAGTTCGACACACCAGACGTGTTACGAAGCCACTTGTCTGCACCCGTGTTGTAAGTCACAAGATGATTGACGACACTCATTGGTTCGTGCTCTCTGTCCCTTCCGCGCTGGGCCCCATACCCCGATTGGACAACATGACGGCCTTCACAACTCGAGTATCCCCATGACCATCGCCCTATCGCAGTAGCCAACGCGTGCAAACGCAATCAAAAAGGCAGAAAAATATGGGTTCACCAGACTAATCATACACCACTTCCACAGCCTGAAAATACAGTGGAGAAATTCTACTCCACTAAAACGAAAGGCTTTTACACGAAAAATAAATGCTTACGCCTGAAAGAGAAACCAGTTTGGAAAAAGCTATAGAGGGCGTCGTCTGGATCCAACCACAAGCTCGCAGCGCTGGATAACTTCGATGCCGATTATCGCCATTTTAACGTCCGCGACTGTAAATATCCCTCGGAAGGGCCTGCGACGTCATAAACTGAGTGTGCGAGAGCGTTGACCGAACACTTTAATAGTGCTTCCGTTGGCCGCGCGAAGGGTAGATGTGACCGACCTGTTCAAGTTGTAGTCTTCAGGTTGGATCACGCTGATCTCTACATCTGCGACGAGGAGATAGCGTAGTCCCGACTCGCGATCTTTTGGAAAGAGCAGACAGCCAGACGGACGGGCTACGTCAGTAACCATGTGGAGTTTGCTGCCCTGTTTGCTGACTGGACCAAAAGCATAAGGCTTTCGACATCGTCGGGCTTTGTTACCAAATTTCGGGTGATACCGGCAGTGATCGGGATTCGCATTCAGTGGCGACTGTTGAGGTACACGTGACCCTGAGCAGCTATTGTGTCGTCGGATGGGTGTAGTCGAGCACGACCTCTAACACTGTGTCGTTAAAGTCTGAGTTTGCTGGGTAAAGCTAGCTGCTTGGGCAGTCAAAGTGGCAATCGCGCCCTGACTACTCGAAGCGAGTTGGGAAACAGTGGTGCCGTATTTTTCCCCAAACCGGTAGGCAATATCGGCCATGATTGACAAGGTCGCTAACGGGTTTGCGCTAAGAATGTTTTGAATGTCCTTAGGCAAGCGTTGGAGCCATATATACTTAAGCATTGCCTCTTCCACATGTGTCATGTCCGCTATCCGTTACACGTGTCAAAGGAGCTCCGATGGTTTACGGTCACCAAGCTCAGTCGCGCTCAGAAGCTGAGCAAAACGTTGACGGTATGACAAACCAACGCGCCTAATTACGTCTAATTTGGGTTGCTCATAAGGTTCTGTGGAGTCCGGCAGCTCCAGAACATCGTCCACCTCGTCAAAGACGTGAGGTGGTAGAGCCACAAATACGTGCTGGAAACGGGCTAGCTCTGAGCTAATTTGCCTTAGCACGAACGTGGTTTCTAACTGAGTAAACCACGATTTGGGATTATTCCCTCAAAATGGGGCAAATGGTACGGCTAGTGCACTGACCGAAGCATCTGGCAAAACGTAGGGTTAAACATCCATTATAGCTGAATAAATAATGAATCAAATCAAAAACGAATATATGAAATATGTGAAACTAGTAACTCACAGTCATACAAAAGATATACCTGTGAAAAAAAATCCAGAAGGGCAACCGATTAATGGTTAACCGAAGCAAAAATTCTGGAAGAAAATCGGCCAATATAGAGACTCACCAAATAATAATAATATATATTTTCTCAACGCATTTCTGGGAAACACGTTCGGGCGTGCGCGATCATATCAGATAATTACATGCGGTGCGAGGCAACAAATGGATATAAAACAAGACAAACATGAAACCTATCGACAATTAAAGAGGTAACCAGAGAGAAAAGAATCACAGAAACCTCACGGACAGTCCGTGCTGGAGTGCGTCCTTCTTTGGCAAAACTTTTACAGTGGAAGCCGGGTGGATTTTTTTCGCACTTCCGAATCTAACCGGGACTTGTTCGCGGATTATTGCCCAGTGTCATAATGACCCCGATATGTATCAAGGACCTTATTTCCAGAAACATTCTCTTATGCCGACGAAGTGACGTTGCGGCGAACGCGTACTGGTCAATACTGCGTTGGCGCTGCTGAAAAGGCGGTTTGGTCTCCACTGTTTTAAACTGTTATGCAACCGGGTCATCGGCTGCATGTAAAGAACGTAATGACGACCTGACCGCCTTTTCTTTGAAGCGACAAACTGACACTTCAGATAGTGCAGAGACGTGCTATCAAGGCATTCTGTGGACTCCGGGCCTTGCCCAATGAAGTTGGACTGCCAGGTTTGAACATATACTCTTTAGAGCTCCCCCTTACTAGGGGTAACATTATTTTTGCCTTTCCAGTTTTCCTTTCAACTAATCATCTGTGTAGTTCCATGCGCAGCCTGCCCCATAATAGTTCGCCAGGAAGACACCAACCAAAGATAGGAATTCAACATTTCGGATCGATGTTGCCATGGTTTCTTCTGACTGCCAGTTTGTGTTGTATGGAATGCAATACATTACTATGTTATTTTTGCCAGTTCCACTCATTTTCTAAAAGTCCACCGGGAAAGTTTTTGTCGTTGGTTCAGATACTGTACCTGTTTTGTTTCAAGCATTGTCAATGTTTTGTGGTTTAACGTTTGAAGATATGGAACCTTAAAAAGCTTGTTTAGTTCTTCCATTACCAATCTGTTGATCCATTGAGCCATTGACTGGAAAATCTAGGATGCTAGTAAGCCGGATACATCGCTGACTGATCTCATTAGTATTAACTTCTTCAAAAACGACTGAGGCATCTCGTTAAACGACTGCAGGTGTGCTCACAGGACACCTGCCGGCAACTCAGGAGAATAATTCGTGAGACAGTGCATAAAGTTTGGTAGGTACCTCATAAGTAGATAAAAGGAACGACAGAGAAAACCGATGATCGTCTATCTCATCCATCTCTTATTATTCGGTCGTTCGAAACACTAAATAATGTGTAATCTTATAATCCAGTGACGCATTCCTCTAATATCTAACGATGAGCACGAGTTTATCTTTGAAATGTTTATGTAGAATGCATTTTAAAAAATTGACCTTAAAAGGATAGTGGCTAAATAAGTATACAAGAGAAATAGGTTTCTAGCCTCGAGTGTAAATATTCTTAAAATTTGGGCAAGGAATGTGTTCATACAACGAACTTAACAACGAAGTGTGACGTACGGTCCGAGCATTCAGGTTTCATTTATCTGTTATACTCGTGAAGTCACTTCATGAAGCGTGAAGACACTGTGAATCAACGTTACTTGGGAATAGGGTTCAAACCGTGGTCCTGAACAAGCATTAGTCAAAGACCATGTGATATACCAAAGTGGCATCAACACCAAGGCGGTAGGCCGCGCTATATAAGCACCGAACAGTAGTGGGTGAGGTGAAACGGAATGAAGCTCACTTAGAGAAACCGCCAACGTCAAGCCGGAACAAAATAAGTGTTCAGGGATTAGGACCTAGCGGAAATGATATAACTGAAAATGAAATACATTGGGGAGATATCTCTTGTTGGCATTTAGAATTATGCAGGGAAGCAAGATGAATAACGGTAATGGAAGCGGTAAAATAGTTGCAGTAAGAATGACGACGATAAATACGGTTTATTTGAAGAATCTAGTTAAACCTAAGACCCCCTCCAGAAAACTTGAAAATAACTAAACCTTGCATATCACTCTCAACAACAATCCAACATTAAAAACACCAATCACCCGACGGACGACAACGGCTTTGGCACTTACCCGCACAAGAACGCCACCAAACACAGACCTGAATCTTCTAGGATAACCTGTGCTTTACCCCATAAAGACAAGCGTATTTTCAAGCAACTTTAGGGGTACATCGTCCAACACCGCTCAAATAAACCAATAAAGTCGTGCGCACAGGCTAGAGAGTGAGCAAAAATCTTGCGGCTTCTCCAAGACTCCCGGCTAAAACCGTGTTTTTTGCTTGTCTGTTCCGTACGCACGATTCTGTGTACGTTTGCAATAGGTGACTTGATGCAAATTCAGTGTGGCTTTTTTCGGTCGCGCAACTAATCGCACGCAGTGAATGCCCGCCATTTTTCTGACGACCCACCTGTCATTCTACTCTCCAAGGTCGTCTAACTTGTACACTTCCGGGAGTTTTCAGGTGGTTTGTTCACGAGTTCGAGGTTGGAGGCTCAAATCATTCGAATCCAGTCGGTTTGTTCTTTCTGGTGCCGGCGGTTTTCTGCTGACCTGAAAAGCAACCATGAAAAGCACGCTGCAGCACCGCTCTTGTGGCTTACGGTTAGTACAAAAAACAGAGTTAAATACTTACCTGGCAATATCTTAGGTGGGTGGGAACCTAATAACACTCTGAATCGATCCCTAGAACAGCAGCTAACCAACTCTGTTGGAAGGTCGTTCTAGTGGTTAATAGGCCTGCAACAGAAGAACTGTTGCCTGGGGTAAATCCGGGGTCGAAGTTTATAGACCTTCTTGTCTTGAAACCTACGACATCCATCAGCCGTCGAGGTGAAGATTTACTGCACGAGTCCTGCTCTTAAAAGGCGATGGGAATCAAGTCGTCGCAGAGTCTTCGAAATTCAAGTGGATGAAGAACGAGAATTTCTAGTGACCATTTTGGTGACTCTTCTCTTGACGCGTTCAATTGAAATCATGTCCTTCTTTAAACTTGTGCATAATACTTGATTGGCACATTCAGTCGGTGTTATTATATAGACCCCGTAAAGCGTCTGAAAAGTGTATCTGTCTGTGTGGGGAAAGACTGTCTAACATCCCAGTAGTACCAACTCCTTTTTGGTGGCCATCTGGTGTTGGTAAGCTAATGGTAAACCGAACAACAGCCAAACACCTGGATCTTCTTAAAGGTTAACTTTTGCGACATATATTACGCTTTGTGCGGAGTTCTGTTTGAGCCACATATATACACACTTGCTGTCGTTCAGAGGGGGAATTCACGCATCCGATCAGCAATTAATACGATCACCGTCAGTCTGTGAAGCATCGGGATCGAAAGCCCTCCGGCTTTTTAAATCACCAACACGAAGGACAGCGCTGCTAGACATAAGGTCATTGATACACGCCAGAAAAAAGCAGATCAAGTAAGGATTCTTGAGGAACTCCGGTGGAGATCCGGGAAAGGGAAGGTAGGTCAAATCCGGTTTTTACTCTGAAAGTTCTGTTACCAAGAAAGGATGTATTCCAGCGGAGAAAATTTTATTGGATCTCGTAAGCTCCTAGCTTACATACAAGCGGACCGTGTGGGACACGGTCAAAGCTCTAGCAAAGTCGAAGAAGATAGCATTCGAGATGTGACATTTGCCTTCGACCTCTGTCAAGCCATCCATGAAGAAGAGCACATTAGCTGAGCAGAGCCGGTCGAGGAAAAAGCTATGTTGGGTAAAAGAGACAAGGTTATTTGAGAAGAAATGCTTGAGGCTAAAGCGTTTTAGCAGACGCTCCACTACCTTGCAGGATATGCTGGTGAAGCTTACCGGCCAAAAACTAGCAGAGGGGTGGCGACTGCTTGCTTAAAGTATAGGTGTGACAACGGCCTCTTTTCAGGCCTTTGGAAAAGTGCCGGTCCAAAGTCTCTGTTTGACCAGATTATGGAGGAACAATGGCAAACGAAGGGCGGCTTCTTTGAGGATCCGAGGATGGATCCCGTCCGGCCCCATTGCACTATAAGGGTTGATCTCAAGCAGTAAGTTCTGAACGTCGAGCACAGAGAAGCTGGCTGTCGGGAGTGGATATTAGAAGTTCCTCTCCAAGTGAATCGGATGACATTTCGACGAAACCGTATTTTGGACTGGTGGGTAATATTCTCTGAACACCTCGACAACCACTTCATCGTCGAAGGAGATTTCCTTGTCTGGAAACCGCGGTTAAGGCACTGAGGGCTTGGTTTTTTCCGGCGGCACATGTCCTCGAGAAGAAAGTTCTTATTCCCACAGGGCCACCGGCAGGAGTTTTGACTGTATCTGTTAGTTGTGTTGACGAGTTCACCGCTTATACCTGTTTCGTACATACTGAGAAGCTTTTAGATCCCCCGGCTTGCCCTTTAGCCTCTGTTTACACCGTGGACGGAAACGTTAGCCAAGAGGGCGACGTAGGTCACACGGAGGCGGTGCAGGAAAGCAGGACTTCCTCAGTTTGCAAGGGGCAGATTCCTCATCAGCCTCGTGAACGACCTCTTCAAAAGAAAGATAATTTGAGTTTACTGAATCAGACACTAGTTTCAGCGTACTTAAGAATGTTATTAGTGCATTACCGTCCGCATTCTGAAAATTTCTGAATGGAATCACTGTTACAAAATTCTGGAGCCAATGGCAGATAAACTCAGAGGTTAGTACCATGTGGTCGCTATGCCCCCTATTTACCGAGTGTGCCTCATTCCTGATAACCAGATCAAGCAAGCAAAGTGTCTGTGCTGGATGGTGCCTTGTAGGCAGTTCGGCTTGCTGTGTCCAGAATTTCTCATAGATCAACATCGCCAAGAGTTTAGAAAATCCATGATCAGAGTCCTCACTAGAAGCAGCTATATGATTGAGTTTTGGTGCGTTGAAGTCGCTCATAAAAGGGGGTGGGTGGGAGAGACGCCGTACGGACGAGAGACGGCCTAGGGTGGCAAAAATGGCCTCGTTCTGGGACGCGCTGCAAAAAGGCGAACGGTATGTGATAGTGACAAGGAGCGTGTCGCGATTATGAAGCTGAAGTTCGGACCAAAGTTCGACTCATTTCTCTGGGGAGTTAAATTCCCTTATGACAGCTGGCACCGGGAGCTTCTGGCTTACAAAGACAGCACAGCCTCCAGTGCGTCCAAGGAAAGGGCCCGTTCGGCACAATGAGTGCCCAGGAACATGTAGTTCACTACCGCTGATATCTGCGGAGAGCTAGGTATCTGCTCAAACAAGAATATGGAATTTAGTGTAGTAGACCAGCAGTTTGTTTTCTGGTGGTTTGTTCAGAAGACTCAAGCAATTAATGTGCATGAACCTTAGCGCTACCGCATTATTTGACTGGGTGCAAAAAAGAGAGAAGAGGACGAAAAAGACATTGAGAAAGTGGTCCCAGTAGCGAGTGGGAATGGGTGGATAGTGTAAGTTTCCTGCGCCCTCTTGGCGGGTAGCAGCCGTTTCACCACAGTCTGAGTGTATGTGAATGTCTCGTGGGGCGCATCGTCAGCTTCCATTGGCTCAAGATAGATAGATTTAGGACCGTTCGCACTTTCTGTGTTAGTGGAGGGTGGTTCTTAATTTTGCACTATCGAAAATTTGAGTGGGCGTCTAGATCAGAATAGAGTTTTGAGCGAAATAACCTCTATCCAGCCGAAGTTAATGCGGCTAGAATTAGCCAACTATGATTCCTTCTGAAAGCGAGAGGTGACCTAAGTAAACTCACTGGGCTATAAAACTTGGGAGTGAGGTAATTTTTAAGGAAGCAATTTTGAGATTGAACGATTGCGGGCGTCTTATGGAAGTTTTAGGGAACTGAATATTCATTAGATTCACGTCGGATTATGGTGACCTAATTCTCACCGTTTTGATTAGCGAAACGCTTAACCGTCTGTGCAAATTGGTTTCCAGCATGCTTAGAATAAGCTGCCTGAGTGCTACTGTCTTTAAGTTGATGTATAACAGTCGACCGGAATGTAGGCATGGTTCTTATCACTGCGTATCCGTAAAACATGGAATGCTCTTCCATAGTGAACAATTCTTGCCGTCATTGTCTAAAGTTTTAAAGCTCACCTTGATCGCCATTTTTTGTCCCAGCCCAGATACTCACTTGTTTTTCCGTTTCAGCATTATTGTGTTTGGCTTTGTGAGTCAAATGCTGCTGTCGCTACTTTTGTTGCAAATCGGCAAGTCCGCTGATCTATTGAAGGGTACCGTTTTGGCGACGGCTTTGCCAATGATCCGGCCAACCCTTCCTGACTTGTATGGCCAACTCTGTGAAACAAAGTTTGGGGTGCCTCTGCTCAGATCCTAATAGTTCTCATATCGCAGCCCCTAATACCTCGCTGAGCTTCGTGGAAGCACCTTCGTGGAGTCATTTTTGGCTTCTGATGTTCGCCTTGACACCAGAATTGATGTTGACAGTACGGTGGATATTGCTTCAACCGTGGCGTTGGCCAGACTCATGTGACCTAGTAACAACTGTCCCGGTGTATCTTCTGGGGCTTTGCGCGATGCGAGCCAACAGTTTTCTGATCCATTCAGTCTACTACCCAATCAGTCTATCACCTGAGGAACAATCTCCATCATTTGGAAACTAACGAGCATCATACTCAGGTTACATAACCGTACGCATACCCCCGCCCCAACAATCGCCGTCCAACCGTCTTGCTAGTGAGTACCTGAAATACTGTAGAGGTGCTCGTATATGGCTCGCTGTATAGTTATCTGTTTTCCAGCGACTTTTCCCCCAGGTACTTTAAGGCTTTTGTTAGGGTCTCTTATGCAACACAAATCTTTTGGACTAAAGGGGTTGATTAGTGCAACAACCCTGATGTTTACTACAAACTTGCAGATACATTTAACCTCGTGAAGCACGCCATTTTAATCCGTAAGATTGCGAATTGTAGAGTAGGAGACAATTCTCGTCAATGGCTGCCGTCTTATCTTGCTACGTGCTTGTGTAGATTTTGAGAAAACAGTTTATTTTTCACCAACAGTTTATGCTTTAGCGGAGTGCCCCGATGTTCATTTCTTGACTGGATTCTATGTTTTGTATTCATCAGTGGTCCCTTCTTTTTAATTGCCTCATTATTTTTGCTTGTTGATAACGTCAAAGTTTTACGCCTTACTGACACTGTTAACGACTTTTTGGCAATGCAGCGCGAACTTACAATTCTCTCCAGATGATCTTGAGTGAACCGGGTCGCCCTTTACGCTGACAAGTGTAAGGTTACACATATTCGCACAGCTTGAAATATTACGCGTTACCTCGTCGGCTGCCTGACGTCGGCCTTCAAGGACACAAGAACTTTTCTCCTCACAATCCCTCGGCCTCTATGAACGCGGAAATTGAGGCAAAAGTCTTGCAATATCTTGTTACTACGCAAATGTCTTTTATATCGGTTATACCGTCGTTGCTTCCCGCCTTTTCATAACAGTTTCGTTCGATCACACGGTAGGAAAGAAGCTGTGATCTGGCCACCCTACCTTCAGAAGGATAGGTTTTTCTTGAAGAGTGCGTAACATCGTGCCAATAAGGCAGCCCGAGCCCGAAGACTGGGTCTTATGGGGGAAGGCTGACGCCAATGAGCACAAACCGGTTAGAGTATCGTTGGTTTGGTCCATCCTGCCCGACAGTGCTCAGTTTAGTAGGTGCCTTTTGTTCCACATCAAACACAGAATTGACGCTGGGAGCATCCGCCGCGTTGTTTATTACTAGTTGTACTTACATTGGGAACGTATCATTAAGGACAAAGTAATAGACCAACTGCCCCTTACTTGCGAGCCGATGCGAGCGCAGGCACGCAGTAAATGTTTGCGCCTTGGTTTTCTTACGATTAACGATGCGCAAACCCAACGTATGGATGGGCATTCGGTGAGCATGGACTTTTAATTTCGGTTCTCAACCCAAAGCTTTTTTGCTTATATTCAAGTGCGTATGACCTATTATGAGCATTGGTAACGGTCTCGTAGACGTGCATTCCGTCCGACGTCCTATTTTCCGCTACGTTAGAGCCACAAAAGGACACCATACATTGGAATATAAAAACCTGAAATCGAGGAACTGAAGGCATTGGGCTTATCGGTACTAAAATGTCGGCATCCCTGATAATGGCAATTACCCGCCATATGTACCGAGATGAATCGAATTGACTTGATCTTTACTCCTTTGATAATAAAATCTACTGAAATAACACTATATTAAAGTGTTTCCCCCTTGAACTAGAGGCCCCATCTAACATTCTTGGGTGCGGACAGCATTTCCTTATTGCGTTTGCGAAGTTTGAATTATTTCCCACGGTCAAACTCTATCCATTGGCTTCATACTACCTCGAAGGTCTCATCTCATCAAACATTTATTAAGTTACTTGAAACATTGAGTCCCTTTTAACCATTTGAATAGAATAGTCAGAAGACACAAATTTCGACATGATTTCATTTCGCACACTCTCGCCAATCGTAAACGTGTGACTAGCATAAAAACAAAACCAAACAAGACTTAAATGAAACGGTCAAAATTACAAATCAGGCTGGATATTGGTTGGTACTCACGGTCAAGCCCATGGTAAATAAAGGTTGACAGTCAGTTGTTTTTGGGCACATAGGACCAGCTGTTGACAGATGATCAACAAAGCTTCGATATACTCGAGAAGCTGTGAGTTGTGAGCGTTCATCAAGATCTTAAACGAAGGTACGGTGTTGACACTGTGACCTGCAGTCGATAAGTGCCTTGCATGGATGAAGCGGCGTTTCGTCCTCGCTGAGTGTCACTCATTGGCGGTTTAGACATTGCAACTCTCAACCAGTTCGGGATGTGCCCTTTGGACTTGGTTTCAAATCTGTTAAATTAGTTAATATATTGGGCCCATTTTCTTCACCCAGCCCACCTGTGAGGAAAGTGAATCTCGTGCCTGGGGACGCGAGCTTTTAAAAAGCTTCTAGGTCTCATATACAGCATCAACTCATTGATCAGCTGCTTAACCATGACGAACTAAACATCACCGGGTTAGAAATAATGACCAGGTGATTCACTGGCCGTAAAATTTGCCTACCGGGTTTCTTGGGCCACTATCTTCTTCCTCTTTGCTGTTCACGGACGATATCACACTGTGGCGTAACATCGATGCCCACAAAACTCCTGCCTTCAGGCAAGGCGAGCTGAACGCTCAGAGTTCCTGGTCTTGACTAAACTTTCTAAACTTCCTCGTTAAGAAGAGTAATACTCTTATCACCACAGTGGTACTTTCCTCCAGTTTATAACTACTGGGAGAGAAATAGGGATATTCGCTTCCGATGATGTTTCTAGCTCAAGGAAAAGTAAAGCCGATGCAAAATGACAGAATATTCCATAATTAATGTAACGAAACGGGAAGCTGGAGGCATGTAGTATAATAAAGGGCTGATTCCATTGTTTTTATTGCTTCTTCCGGCGTCACGAGCCTCGTGGATAGTATTCGGGTTGGGTTTCCAAAATTATTGAATTTCAGCGGAGATACAAAGGGGGCGAGGTGTGAAACCCTGAGTGGCGGAGCTATGGTCTACGGATTCATCCAAAGCTTAGGATCCGCCCTGAAATATACTTCAATCTTGGCTACTTGGCGACACCTTCTTCCATTCTTGTAGAAAGCGGCCAAGTGCAACGGCTGTTACATTGACCTATGCGGATTTTGAGCGAGAAGTTTCATGAAGCGCTGCCCCTGTGCTTAGTTTGATGAGTAGAGTAATCAACAGTTCAGGGAACTTTCGAAGGCCCTGGAACGCAATCCGCTCACTGCGGTTGAATTGGTGAGGCCTGGAGTGAAGGTGGCATTAGAAATTGTCCCAGCCTAGCCGCTTGAGGAGGATGTAACAAGGAACCGCCCCATAACATTATCCGTCTGTTGCGAATGGCTTTGTTTTCAAGATCGGCACAACCCACAGGCTTTGTACCGTGGAAACCGCATCAAGTCCAGGAAGGGCGAAACCTATACAATTGCTGAGGTAGGACATTTCTACCCCCATGTCCAAGACCGCGCGCTGATTGTTCTCCAAGGCTGTTGCCACAGAGGACGTTCGTGTAAAATTGCACCCGTGTGGACCAAAAAGTACATTCAAGGCAATGATGAGTAGGTCAACCCGCAACTATTGCTGTATCGACCACACAGAGAGGCGCACGCTGCGTATCTTTATACAGACAGCCCACGCAGACAAAAAGTCCATTTGCAGTGAAGAGTACAATGAACATGGTGCAAGCCGTGGCAAGTTTGGTCTTACGTGCCACTCTGAGCCGTCATGGGGCACTCGAAACAACTGTGTGGCATCACGATTTACCATCCGCCAAAGCTGTTGTATCCGGTGACCGTCACTGTAATAGAAATGCAGAAAATAGTGTTACCAGTGAGTTACAGCAACAGACCGATAAAATAATCCAAACAAGTTTTGAAACAGGTGAAACTTACTTCAGGAAAAATTAAACGAATATACAAGAAAACTGGTGCTTGGAGCACCACTGGGGCAGCAAATTGCATTCACAATGACGGCCCGTAAATTTGAGTCAAACTTTCAGTCACCTGCGCGCATCTGCGAACACCGCTTTGGGGTATGCCCTCCCAAAACAGAGCTTTAGCACAGTCGATCGAAATGTCGGGGTAGCCTTTACTTGTTACGCCTCACAGAATTTGCAACACTGATTGATAGCATTGTCTCTGTGGATACTCCGTCTGACCGCAATGTTCGTTGAGATCGGTTTTTCCTTTCGCGGGTAAGACAACACTCCAGTTTTGTTTCCAGGCTTATCGCCTTGAGATATGAAACATTAAATAGGCTTTCTACTTCTGTCGTGTGACACCAACACATTTTATATTTCATTCAATGTGACAGTTCGATACTGGCTCGATAAACCACAGTGGACCATAGTTTATCTTCTGGTAAGTTTTTCTTACAGCCGTTATCGTTACATGCTCGCCCATGCTGACTCGCTATAATCAACTTCACCCCTCCTTCTGAATACACACCCGCAAACCATTTCTCGGTAGCTCTTAACCCAAGAAATACTGACATCTATTGTTCATTATGTTAAGGTCTGTTGCATTATTTTGATAGTGTTGTGCCTCGTTTGATCACTGTTGAAGGGTGACCCTATCCTTAATTATTTTTTAAAGAATAAACAGCATTGACCATTTTCGTTCTTACACCACCTACTGTAACCGTCTCCCTTACTCTCATTCAGTCAGAGCTCTGTGCACTTCTAAATGTCAAAATAAGACATTCCTCTTTCATATTCTTTCTTGAGTAGCTTATAAATCTTACCATTTCTCGATGCGTGAACAGTCACTTTGCTCCCACCCAACCAACTACCATTTGTTTGAGTGAACTCAAGTCCGTTTTATCGTCCCCCATTACTGAGCGGTGCCTAGTTGTCAGAGTTGTTGTACCGGCACATTCGTTGTTTAATTTGCGAGGAGTTTTCACATTCTAGGCGAGATATTTGATTTTCATGTACATCGATTCAATTAGTACCGTATTAAATCCAGTTTTCACGAGCGTCTTCTCATTAACCGTTTCAAAGATAGATTATCTTCTCTGCCGTTGGATATTGAGAAAGGCATTTATTAGATTAACCGATCATGCGTAACCCGTTGTGAACCTTGAATCGTTTGCGAACGATTCAATATCTATCCCCCTCGAAAATTTTATTTAATCTTTCACCTCAGGCAGTGTTAAGCTTTTATTTATTTTCCCACCTACGCGCATCCTCAGACCAATTTCGCCCCATTGTAACTTTGTCCCAAGCTGATGTACAACAAAACTGTTTATCACTCATTTCAACCGGTCGCGCAAGCACTCCATCCATGGATGCCTGCAGATTCCGCAGGGAGGTGGGCGACTGGTGAAGTCGAGCAGTGGATTACTACTTCTGTGAATTCTGGACACACCGTGAGTGTGACAAAGGATTCAACCTAGGCCTCGCTCAACAACCGAGACGCACTAAACCCCCTCTTCGCTGCTGCCGATTCATCTGCCGAACTGCTTCTGTTAAGATAGATACACTTACCACGACATCAACTTCCCAAGCAAACTCGACGGTTGAAGTCGAACAACCAGGGCAACTGACGATCACTAGCATTAACGAAACGTGACCAACTCCCGAGTGCTTGATCGGGAAGTGAACATCTCAGGTCATTAAGTCCTGCATCCTGACAGGTTAAACAAGAAGAGAGTGAGGAGGAGGGACCGCATACGTTCCAAATAGTGTAAAGGTCATGGTGATGAGACCCCCACAAGCTAGCATCACCTGAGTGTCCCTGAATGAACGTGGCTACCTTTCATTCAGCTACCTATCAAGGTGCATCCACTTTCGGTTTCAACAGAATTATCCCAGACGCTAAACTCAGCTATCCGCCGGTCAGTTGCTCCCAAAAGCCTTCTACTTTCACTAACCGAGGTTTTCAATCTTTCAAGCACTATCTCCGTCAGTGAGGTGGCTCTTGGTGAAGAAGCTGCGAGGTTTCACCATCTCGCGTTGGATGTCGGTCTGGCGGTGCATGTGCAACAAAGTACTTGCTAGAGAGAAGAGAAGGAATAATCTCGTTTGGACTTACTCCTCATTATCGAGCCATACGTGGTGGATGCCGTTGAGATGGATGTTCTTTCAGGCGCTAGGGGCCATGCAGTTGGCTGCTCCGGACTGATTTGTGAATGTGTGATTAATCGGCCCCACAAAGCGGGCCGTCAAACTTTTGTCGAGACAAGTTGCAGTTGATTCGAAAGCTTTTAATGGAAACGCCATGGCTCCCCGACTGAAATGTCTGCTACTCCGGGAGAATATTGCGGCCATATCTCTGAAAAGTTGAAAGTGGCTCTCATGGAAACGTTATCTTTAATTTCCCTAGAAACAGTAGAAGTAGGTCACAATCTGAACCTTGCGCTAACTGTGAACAACGTCCAAGTATGCAGTATCAGTTGACACTAGTAGCTCATCCATCAGATTGGCTTCTATCATTAAAAACGATGTGAACAAGCACATACGAGAAATTACGAAAAACTTGTACTTGAAACGTTTGAGATACATACAACTTGTCATCTTCATTTACTCTGAATTGTATTCTGACAAAAATATTTTCCAGGACCGCGAAAGATGGCTGGCGTTCTGAAACTCCAATGCTGACCGGCGGAGAAATGTACCTTCCAGTGATCGGCGGGCAACGCAGGTTAATCTGTTTTCATATAGTGTTTTGTCTGAAAGCCAAGCGAACTTAGCCGAGTTGGAAACAGCGCGATGCGGAAAGAAGAACTAACTTATACAGGTTTTCATTTGCAAAGTGGGACATATTACTCGTTATTACATCGCCACATGTGCACCGTAGGTGGAAATGGCCATATGATACCATCGTTTGCAACAGTTTCTAGGTCCAATACTTTGTCGTTCAACATCTACCCCCAATCATGTAGAAAAAGAAACGACTATGAAGTTAGTGTAGACAAGGGAGCCGTAAAGTTAGTCATATATGTTCAGCTGTCAAACAATATTTCTGTTGAAGTACGATGCACACCTGTTATGGTCGTAGATTCCCATATCGTCGATATCTCCAAAACGCCACAAAACTGAACATTTGCCTATCATAGGATCATGTATTCCGTCTTGAAAATTGTAGCGGGCGAATTTGTAAAACATGAAAAGTAGACCAAAGCCTGTTATTGGTTATATTCGTGAAACACGGCGAATAGTTATCGTTATTATTTAGAGCACATGTAAAACTGCGAGCAGTGACACATGGTTAGCTTGGACTGGAATGAGAACACGTGATGGTGATAGCGTGTAACTCAGTTGAACAAGGGAGAATGACACTATATTAACGTTGAGACAGGATAAGACACTCTCTTCAGTCCAGCACTTTCCTTCCCCAGGGGATAAAGTCAATCATAATGCCCCGCTACAAAAGTGGTCCAAGACAAGAAATTAGTAACTATCGTCCAATAAACCACACACCAATCTGCTCAAGAGTGTTTGAGAGTAGTAAAAGCGCCAATCGTCGAATTCTTAACGTCACAAAATCTTATAAACATTTTGCAGCACGGTTTCCCTAGCAAGCGCTCTTGCATAACTTATCGGTTGGAAATTTTAAACCATATATCGGTATGTGCCAATGCAGGGAATGCAATTATTATCATACTCCTAGACGTGCAGAAGGCCTTTGATTGTGTGAACCACAAGCGCCTGTTAATCAAAATACCATCCCTTAACACACAAGACCCCTTGTACAGCTGGATTTCTTCACGTCTTGAAGGCCGAACCCAAATTGTCAAAATCGCAGAGCACCACTCAATGCCCAAACCAGCGATTAGTGGGGTGATTCAGGGAAGCTTTCTGGGACCACTTTTCTTCCTCGTGTATATAAATGACGTATGCGATGTTATCAAGCATGGCAAACTTTTTTTGTTTGCTGACGATATCAAAACCGTTTACATATTCCGCCAACCCAGCAATCTCGCCTCATGTCTGCGAAATACACGAAGTTACTTAACATCATTAGAGTCGTGATGCAAAACATGACTCGTGACGTTGTCAGCAAACAAATCGGACATTATCACCTATGGTTGTCATACACCCAATGGGTCTGTCTCACTAGACGGTCATCATATTGACAACGCTACATCCGTTCGAGATTTAGAAATATGGTATTCTCTGAACAAGTACGCTTTCAGGTAGCAGAGACTAAAAGAACAATAAACTGTATCGAAAAGACATTCGGTCTACCAGATGCGAGGTTGGCTGTTTACAAAATGTGTGCTCGACCTCAACTTGAGTATTGGCCTTTATTTATCACCACCTACGCAAATCCGATAGGCTTGTTTTAGAAAACCTCCAACGCTCATTCACCAAAAGTTTAATAGGATATACATCCTCACTGACCTATAGTGAAAGTTGTCAAACACTTGACATTGATCCACTTTGGTTATGAAGACTAAAGTTGAATCTTACACTTCTGAATGAACTGACACACTCGGACGCCATCACCACAGCGCTCGCTGTTCATTTCCAACATAGCCCCTCATACAGTGTGCAAAATAAGGGTTCCACTTTGCCAACTCTGTTAGCCCGCAAAAATATGCGAGCTAACTTCTTTATTGTAAAATATTCCTATATTTGGAATAGATTTCCGTATGAAATCAGAGCCAGTAACACCAGTCAGCATTTTAAATAGGACCTGGAAAGGTTCCTCACATCATAAAACATGACAATCTTTAAACTTTGTATATCTTCTGATGTCCTTTTTGAATGGTGTTCAGATAACGTTTAGTCGTCAGCAGAGTAAACGTATGTACCCATCTTTATTATCAGAGTATCATCTAATACAGCTTGCCTGAAACTGGTTACTGCCTATTCACCGATTACGCACACCCCATCTCACATTTTATTCATTACGCACTCACGAAACCGCGTCGTTTTACTAACGTATATCATTTATATAGGGTTGTACTCAGAACAAAAAGAAAAAAGGGTTATATCTGACATAAACTTTTACACATTTTATATATATGCCCATTCGTAATAACCTGTTCACCTTGGTAATTAATCAGGCTATAACTAATGATAGTCAGTACTGGTTGGTTACTTGGCCAACATACAAAACTCTCCAGAGAAAACTTGAAAAAATCTCCCTCGTTCACCTTATAAAATCTTATTATAACCCCAATTCACATCGTGCGTTGCCTTCCCCGCCTCAAACCCTCCCCATTAACCATTAGTAACTGTTGCGTACTATGAAATATTTATTCTACCTCAAACATTGACCTTATAAAACAAACTGACGTCAAAAATATATAGTAAACACAGTGAAGCCTCAATTCATATCCCTTTGTCTTTCCTGCCACGTAACCTTCCTTGTCAACCACCTGGTAATCATTATGTGTTATGAAATATAGATCCTTGCTTGATCATTAACTGTAAAAAACAAACTGACGTCAAAACTTCCGACAGAGTTTGAATTACCACGTGATAGTCAGTCTAGAGGTAGCTTCTGGTTACCCAATTATCGCAGAACGCCATAACAACAATTTGCCAATATTATATACTTCCTTAGAAAAACATAAAAATATTAATTGCGCGTAAAGATTTTGTCAAAAAATACTATTTAAATTAATCTTCATATTACACGTGATTACTTCACACTTTCCCATTTAATACGTGACATTGCGCTTTTTTTCTTATTCCCCCGGGAATCCATAATGCAATGAAAATTTTCGTGCTAAATGGGGGCTCGAAACCGCATATTGGCTGAGCGATTAGTGAGATTTTCAACTTTTCAACGTTTTTCCAGCGGTCATCGCGGTCTCGCACTGGAGTTTGCTCAATTCTCCACCGGATTCTGGAATTTTCCGTCCTCCTTCGTTCGAACCGAATTATTGTAACATTTTTCCGACCGAAGTTTCGTCAAATAACGGCGAAATACTTCGATGATACCTTTGCACGTATTTCCCGACGTGACCTTGAAATATTTGAACCATCGTCTTTACCTAACCTTGTAAAAGATAAATCAATGTAACATCCCATTTTTTGGACTAAATCTGTGGAACCGACGAACCATTTTATTTCCTTATGTGTAAACCGAACTTTGTAAGCTGTGACTTTTTTGCCCTCTGGTGGCGTCTTTACTTGCCAACAGGCCTCATGTTTGTCTTCTTTTATATCCACTTGTTGCTTTGCACCGCATGTAATTATCTGTCATTATCGTGCACACCCGAGCGTATTTCTCACGAATGCGTTGAGAAAATATACATTATAAGTAGTCATCCAATCGATCGTGGGGTTCACACGGTTGGAGCATTTGGTGCCATGGTGAGAGAGAGCAAGACACACACGTGCATGGGTAGAAAAGTGACTTGCGACAATGGCGGGCGCGGGTGCTGCAGCTGTTGTTATCAAACCAGCACTGCAGACATTTATATGATGCATTCCAATTTTTCTCATCACCACTGACGAGAAGAAAACAAGTTGACAAACATGTCCTCAAGAAACTCATCATCACGTCATTACACCTCTGGAGGATAAACAATAGATGTCGAGTAAGGCGTGAGGGGTACGCAGTAACGATTAGACGGCGAGAAACCAACCAAATTTTTGCCGTCCAACAGCAGGGGATTCAGGCAATCTGTTAGTTTTACTCCAAGTTGAACTGGATGTACTTTCGTGGGCAGGCGAATAGCGAGCCGAGGGAGTTCAAGGGCTTTCATGAGCTTCTTATGGCAACACAACGGAGGATGACGTAATCTGATGACAATTGATTTAACAGTCCCCATGCTACGACGGTGTAATGATATTGGTTGTTCTTTGGGCGCTGTGTAGAGGACACGGAAAGCTCAATTAGGGTTCACTTTATGATTTGTGTCCGTCAGGTGGTTCAAGATAACGTTAGTTCTTGAGTTTCTTGCTCCACTCCTAAGCCATGCTAGATGATGTTGCCTTGTGCGCTTACCAAGCTGCCTATTCTTCTGTTCAATAGACCTAGCTGTACAGCAACAAGAGAAAGAGTAAACGACCACATTTTAGGCGCAGACAGGCATCTTGTCTAATGCGTGAGGATATATATGCGCGTATTTGTGAAATAGGATCGCACCGTCGCGATCGGAAAGGTTCTCAGTAGTGCGTTAATCAGACTTTGTTTGAAAAAATCTGCTGTTAAGTTGCCTTTGAATGGCAAGCTGACGAATATAGGTTTCTTATCCACTCGATCAACTAACGGACGTGCCGATATTTATGTCATGTTTGTAGTAACATCTTTGGGAATAGCCATTTTGCTCGAGGGCATTGGGAATACAGGCTAACTCTCGTTTGATGGAGTCTAGTGAACAAATTTTTATTGTTGTCTTTGTGGGGCTGTTGATAAGATTTCTGTGTCGCTTCAACGGCACAAAACTGATGAAACTAGCATACTGTCATGTCCATGTTGGTTTCCTGCGGACAGGTCATCTCAGTGAGTCGTCTGTTTGCCCGATTGAATTAATATTATGAATGCAAGAAGAGTTATCGTCTTCAGTTTCTGTCGTGGACTGTGTAAAGAGATAAGCTGTGTGAAACATGCACAGAGTATCGTCGATGTCATCCAAACCATCCATTTTGGCGACTGTATCACCCACATAAAGGCTGTAGAGACAGGCTTTTGATCGAACTACTCATCTGGACATGTTCACGCATGCTGATAAATATATCGGCCAGCAAAGAGCCGAGGGGAGTCCCATAACTACGTCATTGATTTATCGACAAAGCGATCCACTAAAGATAGATTGCACGATGAGCGGAAAAACAAGTCCTTCAGGGACGAAGTTAGGATCGGTAGTTTTGTCTCGGAGGTCTGAATATACTTACAAAAGTAATCCATGGTTTCCGTCACTGGCACGTTTGTAAACAGTAAATTGACATCGAAGAGCACATGAACCTGTTATAGGCATTAAGGTCTTTTGCAGCCTCCACAACTTCAAATGTATCACACAGACAGTGTTGACACAGACGTTGGCGTATGAGTCCTAAAATCCACACGAACTACTGGGCGACGCTACGGTAGGGAGTATTACATACGTCCAGTACCGGCCCAAGCTGCTGGTTGGGCCTATTAATTTTCAGAAGCCCATGAAGGGAGGGTATAGCGGAACCTGTAGGTTTACTTCGAACGAACGTGGCTTCTGAAACCATGCACGCCTGTTTGAGACGCTTCAACTTGTTAACTGTTTGTTCCTCAGTCGTGTGCGTTCTACCTTTTTCATCCAGTTGATTAACTACTGGCTCGTCTTGTCTAGAACAACTATTTAGGAGCCTTTATTTGGCAGAGTGCGTATCGTGTTCCCGCATGTGCGTAGCTGTTTCAGAACCTCCAAGTGCTTTTAGTTAATTAACATTGGATGAATTGATATTGATACACTGTGCAAACCACTCTGTTGGGAGATAATACTAATTTGGTTGCTTTCTCACCATCCAGTTGTAACTGCATTTTTCACACGTTTTAATCGACGTCTATTGTTTAACCTTCAGAAGTGTAATGACATGGTGATGGAGTTTTAGAAAACATCGTCTTTTGCCTAATGACTATATGGGTATTTTGGGTCTAATGTTGTATGCTTGTGACTGAAGTATCGATCTCAGTGCTTTGGGAAATAGTTGAAAAACGGGGAGTTGTGTTGAAACGGCCGTTTTTATTGGAACGACTTTCAAATCCAATATCCGCGACAGCCATGATTGCCGAAACTATTCAAATAGGAGAAGAGACCTCCGTGGAATGGCCTCCTGCTGACTGTTGTTATGAGCGTGCACGGTGACCTAAAAATGCCCACGTAGCAACTGTAAGAAAAGATTGACGCGATCACCAACATCTTAACTCATTGTTAACTGCTCCAACAGTTTGCATGGATACGCGGCGTCCGCCCGTCGTCACCAATGGGCCCGTCTGGTTTGTCGGCTAGCAATCAGGAAACAGCCGAGATACCACGCCCCTAATAGTATCTGTTTTTGGTGGACGGGATGGCGCGGGACAACCAGCAGGCCTGAGTCACTCCATCAGATTTCTAAAATACTGATTTCAGAGCTAAGTTTCCCAAGCTGAAGCCTGAGATGCCACCAGGCCTCAACAACCTGCCGCCTATCTTCTTTAACCAGTATGCTGCGGCGCTAGCTGCTTCATTTCTGGCGCTGTTCCAGAACCCGAATTTCTGGGGGTGCCCTTTACAGTCCAGGGGACCGTTGTGTTTTCTGACTCATCTACGGGGGCGACGGCAGAACCGTTGCCAGCAACCATCGTCCAGGAGCACCGCTTCCATGTACAGCCATGGTGGTGGGATGCACGATCGATGATAGCGTAAGAACACGACTTCAACCTGCTAAATTCCTAACGAACCATGAACACAGATTCCGATAAGGATATTTGCACACTGCTAACTTGCTTGTGAAAGTAGAATCCTGGACGAAGAATGCGAAAGAGCGCCATCCAACAGATGGTGCTTCCTCATACTTTATTAAGGTACTCGATGGAGTAAGTTACCGTGTTCTACTTAATGAGATACCAGATATGGGTGTGAACGACCACCTGTGTAAATTGGTCGAGAACCACTAGTCAGACGGGACGTACTCTGTGCAGGTCACGGGCGTTTCCTCTGCCGTCTTAGAGGCTCCTACGGGTGTTCCTCAGGGATCCATTGTAGGCCCATGCTGTTTCTATTATTGGTGAACGACTTACTGGCTGTTAGTCAATTACCCCTGCTGATGTATGCAGGTGGTACTAAAATGTGGCGCACCCTAGGCTCTCCCAAGACCTTGCCCCATTAAAGCGGCGTCTCAATGCAGTGCATCGGTGGTCGGTAGATAACAGTCACCCGATCAACGCTAGTAACCCAAAGATCATACATATACTGCACGAAAGGAACAAAATCCATCAGACTGGTGGGCGACCATCTTTTGTTCCCTCCCTCCATAAGAGGATGACCCAGGGACCCTACTTTCGGCAAACCTCTGTCTTGGCATCAGTGCGTCGACACTAGCGAAGGTAGCTGGCATCGAATTGACAACGCCCGATAGATCACTATGGAAATTTAGAGCATAATGTTTTGCGCGCATTTGTGGTGCTCCAACATGACCTTTCCTAGAGGTAAACTTACAGGCATGTGCTATTTACCCGAAAAAAGACTTAACCGCCCTTGGTTTTATGCAACGACTTGCAACAGAAATAGTTGTGAACTTTCGCTCACATTCATACGCAGACTGACTGGACCCTCAGGACATCTTTCCACTGGATTACAAAGGGCTGAAGGGAGGCACGAGCTTCACTTTCAAGATCATGACGGTGGGATCAACCCAGTCGAACCTTTCTGAGGGTGGCGGAGACCACCAGCGTGAAGAGGATATAAGTTTACGCCAAACATAACATTTGCGGATAATTCAGCTCCGCCGTCCGAGTTTACTCGACTTGGAACGCCCCTTTGTCGGAAGTCGTGGGGGATATTACTCTCATGATATTCAAGAATCGTTTTGATGACTAGATTTTTACGGGGATGCCCATCGTGAACGGCGTACTTTTACTAGAACGCTCAGCTCTCGATGTGTATGTATATTTGTGTGTGTGACTGATCCCAGTGTCGTTGCCGGCGTGTTTAATATTCGCTGACCACCCGTTGACGTTATACTCGCTCACGATAACTTCTTCTGGTTATCGTATACACCTCTTCCTCTTGTGCCAGTTAGTGTTACTGTATACGTTACTGTGTTCACCTTACCCCATTGAATGTGAATGTAGATTCATGTATGATCACCCTACTACACAGCAACATGGTGTTTCCCAGCTACGGTACTCAAACCTTCATTGCCGCAATCAAAACGTGCTCGCGCAACAGTTGTTAATTATTTCAGTGGTTCACGCATCCAAGGGGGACGAGTGGTCACCCAGCGTCCGTTTGTAAACTGGAGTTGCTGGGGGATCGGAAACACTCGGAAACCACAGACCCATGGGGGAAAAACTTGGGGCGCGACATCCCCACAAGTACTGCGCTTTCTCTCCCGTTAGAAACCGGTGAATCGACAGACTCATTAAATCAACTGAACCCGGTGTTCAGATGGAAATTGGACCTTGATATCTCATTCCCGTTACTCTTATTTTGAAAAAATTAGCCCAGCACATTTATACAAGCCAAGGCTAGTACGGGTATTCCCTGCAATTGCTCTAGAAATTGAAGTCTCCTTAAAAGCCTTCAAACTGTGCTCTTTCAGCGGCGCCTCAACTTGCCTGAAAATACCTAGGATTGCTCGACAGCTGCTGCCGCTTTGACCGTTCTTATACGGCAATCATCAGAAACATGCCGGATTTTGTGAGGAGAACACTGGGCAAGATTTCAATCACCGAAAGGTTCTTGCGTCTGCCTTAACGCTAAAAAACGTGCCTCCGCAGAACATAATGCAGATTCCACGCTCTGGTCCTGCCGCAGATGATTCCTTATCAGTGTCTTGAAATGTACCATGGCCGCCGTTGAAAAGGCTGTACACTTGCCGCGGCGTTTCTGCTACGGGCGCCATCGAACATCAGGAGGCAACCTTTCGACCCCATCGTTTCAAAGACTGAAGTGAGATGCTAGGGCCTTACTACCTAGAATGATCGGGTGGCTTAGTGGTTCCGTTGAATAACTTGCAGTCATAAAATACGCATCCCATCCAGCCGGCGATAACTCCGCTAATGTGCCCAGCGTCCCGTAAGAATTTTAGCCCATTTCCGATTCCCGCAACTTGTATTCATTCAAAGTAAAATCCTTCAAACGTGCTCATGCCAGTGCTCTGAATCTGGCCAGCAAAGTAAGTGAAGTCAATGTGCTTTATCTCGCTAATGACCCATTTATTGTTGGTGTTAAATCGCCAGAAGGTTTGAACTATGCGTTCAGATTGCCTAGTTTTACGCACGGTCAGAGCTAGATATATATCTCTAAAAATGGGCAGAGGGCGGGAAGCTATACGTAGATACATATACTGTTATCGAACATGGTTCTACAAATACAATAATAGACAATTTAAATGCAGAGTAACTCACGACCAGACTTAAAAACGCATATAACAGTGCAGCGGAAAAGTGACAAACCGTCTAGTTCATTCCAGCAGTAAAATATGTAGTGCGTTACCGTTACACCTATAAACAAATGTGGTACATTGTGGTGGGATTCAGAATAGAAATAATGAATTCGGATAGAGTTCAATTGTTTATGGCCGACCTAGAAATCATGTAAAAGAATTGAGTATTGATATCAAACGGTTTGGAGTATGTGCAAGCGTTGCAAACTGACGAGTCACGTTAAACTAGTAGATAAGGATATACTACTGTGAAAATGTCAGTGGAGTGACGTGAAATGCGAAATTGGGTTTCACAGTCGGTAATACTGAATCATGACCTTCATCGAATTATGCTAATCCCAAACTTGACATAACATGCTCCTGACAAGTGAGATTGACGACGTTGATCTTCATGCCGGTGTTACCCCTCCAAACTAAAGTCATGTCTCATCAAATGCTTACTGCCATTCCGCAATCCGTTTGTTCATCCACCACACAATTTCAACTTTACAGTGTTTGCTGGTGCAATTTTATACCGCCTGTCCTTGCCCCGAACTTGCCGAAGCAGTTCGGTACGGGCTAAACTGTACCCTTTCCGCAGAATAATCGCACAGCCCGCTAATGGGCAAACTTTACCTACAACACACTGGTCTCCAACCTTATTCAGACAGAGGCCCCGTCGGTGCAATGCCCACAACGTTCATTGCCACAGCTTGGTTTGTGGGACATATTGAACATGGATTATGCAAAATAGTGAGAAAACCATGCTACTTTCCTTCTAAATCATTTTCCCAATAAAAAGGAATTTACGGTAGTGAACCCTTCTCTTGGCTTGTGCGACCATGCCTAACTAAACTTCAACTTCATTTACGGTGCTCAGCTCACTCCCAAAGCAAACGTTCTCCCAAGAAACTCTCGAAAAATTGGGCGGATGTGATGAATACATATACCGGGAAAAACCTTTTGGAACCAATTCAATTCACTGTCTGCTGATGAAATGTGCGACCAGTTTACTGATATCATTCGAGAAGCCGTAGACTAATCAACACCTATCCGCTCCATTACCCGCCGAAATCTACAACGGCAGTTGTGGTCCCGGACGCTTAAAATGATTCACGTCGAAAAGTTTGGCGTCGGCCCGGTTGAGAACGTCAAGAGACCCGGAAAAACATCGTCTCTACGCGCGACTTGTAACTCAATACACCAAACTAGTCAGGGAAGATCGGCTGGATTTCCGACGACGCTTAATCCATCGCTTCGCTAAAGATCTCAAAAACAGGTATAAATTTATCTCAAAAACCCGTACAGCCGGATCGGCTACACGGTCCGCAAAGGCCTACGAGCTCAGATGGCAAAGCTTCTGAAGCTCCAGTTGAGCTGTACGGAACTGTATTTAAAAACGGCATACCGGACCGCTCCGATTCTGATGAAATTTTCACAGCAAGTACCAAAGCGGATGCTGTGCCAATGAAATCCTCAAATATCAAACTCAAATCTCCCGGACGGAACTGTAAATCCCCTCTAGTCCTTGCTCATGGAACTGCAGAGTTAGATGTCCCGCTGTGTATCCCGGTTACACAGTCTATTACGACGGGAACGGTGCACGCATACCGGAAACCGTTGAACAGCAATGCCGTTTCCAAGAGTGTGCAACGCAGCCAGCCTAGCAACTACCCTGCTATCCTGTGTGTCCAAGATCCTGGAAGCATTGATCCATGACTCACTATCTAGACACATATTACCACAAGCTTTCTGGTACAGCGAAAAACAGTTTATTCTGTGGTCGCCTATGCACTACGAAGCTGTTGTTAACTGTGGACCAGTGGACCTCTGCTGCTGGCAGGGGTGAGGGGGTTGTTACTGATTACCTTGGCCTCCCCAAGTCTTTTGAACCTGTGAATCATTCTGTTTCACTCGACAAGCTCCAACGTTGTGGTTGGTTCCTCCCTATATGATGCCAGACTCGGTCTCAACGGAGTCATACAGGACACCAATTCAAGGCCATCACTTCTTTCTACTTCAACCAACGATCTGCCACCTGAAGTATCGTCAACATTGGTACTGTTTGCCGATGATATTGAAATCCGGCATGTCGTCCGTATTGACTGTGATGCGAGCCATCTGCGGATCGGCAGTAGTGGCCTCCACCTATGGTTTAAAACGAGCTTCTTCGAGTTAGGCACATGCACGTGAAAATTTACACATGTCAGACACGAGCATAATTTCCTTCACTTCCTTGGCGGAGTACTGCCTCAAGTTCAAGGCAGGGAAAGGGAATTCAGCACTATTTTGGCACATAACCCTTCACGTTCTACCAATACTGAAGCAATTACCAAGGATGCTGACAGCTCAATAATCCCTCTGAAACGATTTTTTGAAAATAGGAGTGATTTCGCCTCAAATCCTGCGCAACGGTTATATTCAACCTCACTTCGAGCAAGAGACCGTCGTTTGGAGTCTTTACTTACAGGAGGACGAACTCTTTCTAGAAGCTTTTTAAAGGCGTGTGACAAAAGCAGTTGGTGGGTTGAGCGCAAAACCCTATCTTTAGCAGCTCCATGAATTAAATACATTCTTTTTGGAATACCGTAGGCGGACAAGAGACTAATACTGGGGTTTGCGGCTCTGAGGATCAGAAGTCATTCCTGCAGAACCCTGCTTACTCCTGCGGATAAGGGCTCACTTGAGAAGCATTCCACGAAACTAGACAATCAGTGCACAAGACTAGAAGTTAGATACGGCTGCTTCTCGATTCTTGGTTGAAAAGCTTGGAACTCTCTACGAAAACGTGTCATGAGCGGTTTGAGAGTGGTTGTGTTCAGATTCCGCCTGGATCGCTACTGCAGTTCCCAATCAGTGCCTCAGCATATTCTGACGCATAAAATCACGTGTATGCTTGTCCGTCAGATAGCTCGTACCTAGTCATGCATATTCACCCACACGTGTGTAACAGTAGTAGGCACGAACCCATTCTCCACTTCAGCTCTCCGGCACAAGCAGAGAGTTTGCGACGTGCGTTTTGTCCATCTGGTGCAGAGATTCATTATCTGGAGAAACGGAGTCATAAAAAGCTGTCGGTTCTTAATTTGACCACCATCCATTTGAACCCAAAGCATCACAGATTGATGTTGACGCGGTTAAGCGTTTATCGGATAACCCCAGTCTTGCACTAAATGACAATAAGTGAGCACATCTGCCATTCAGTGGAGACCTTAGCAAAGCCTTTGTGATTCATAGTGCACTCGACACAGTGGATATCATGAAAATCGATCTGAAGAAAGCTCTGGGAATCTGGTTTTCGTCTAACTCATCTTTCGAGCACCGCTATGAAATGGTAACGAAAAAAGGATTTGCCTCTCACAGGATGGTTAAGTGCACTTTCCTCCGCATAGACAAGAGAGCGTTTCAAACGCTTTACGGGGTTTATATAAGATCAATCCTCGGACACGCTAATCAGGTCGTTATACCGGCCTGAAGGAAGACATAATAGCTAGTGAACGTGTCCCGTGCGCAGCTACCAAACTAGTAACGGGCCAAAGAAATATAGCGTGCGAGTCCCGACTTGAAGGTCTTGATCTGTACCCACTTGAATATCGAAGAGTCCGTGGTGACCTCATTCTCACACACTGCCTGTTTAGATTTCAGCGATTTCAGCGATTGATACACGGGTTCGAGGCAGAGGCCCAAGGGTCCCGGATCCAGTCGGTTTTTCTCGTTCAATTTCAAGCGGGCGTCTGTTGATCTGAAAGGCATTCATGGAAAACAGGGTGTAGCACCGCTCTTGGGAATTACAGTAATAATAATAATAATAATAATGGTATATTTCTCAACGCACCTGTGAGA
>LUCH01001272.1:96842-127174 GCA_013368495.1 Paragonimus heterotremus | reverse complement strand
TTCCGGTGGGCATTCTTTTCCTTTGGTGGCTGAGGTGCGATTGCATGAGAGTTTCTCTCACGTTTACCTCTCTAGCACCATAATTTGTTTGTTCGTGCGGTGTGCAAACAATTAAGTCAAGTTTGCTTGCATTCTCACGGGCTTCCTATGGCGGCTTCTGAACGACGTTAGCTTGAGGCAGGGGGACTCTGAGCGTTCAACTCACAGAGAGATGATCAACTTGATGAGGAAGTCATCAATATGTTGGTTAACGTTCATTACGGTAAACTTTGTTAGTCACTGCCGACTTAGTTGGAAGTGTTCGAAACACTTTCAAATAAGTGGAATTCATCATCTTCACCGTCCTCATCATCATCACAGAAAGCGATAAGTGTACAGTTCACACCGATGATTAACTGCCACCCAACCGTTAGTTGAAAAAATCCCTACATTGGATGAAAGAATAAAACTGATCTGGAGGGGAGGACGATTGAACTACTAAAAATAACTACGTCTATATTCAAACATACAACATCAAGGCGCCTACACCTTGCAAAGAAACAATCGAGCTGTAAATGATAGTAAGGCGTCATCAGCTAGTCAGCTCTGCTAAGGCTTCCACTTTCCCGCATCAGTTCGTCTTACTTTTATCATACTTAACGTTAAACATTTGTGCTATGAACGGCACCCAATCACCTACGTTTTTCACTGTATCGTACTGCTTGGCTTTAAATGAAAATTGACATTATCAAACTGGTTAGGAGTTAATTGGACTTTGATAAGAAATTAGCTGGATGCATATAATGCTTATCAGACCGTGAAATGTCAAGAACGACCTTGTACATAACGATCGCCTTGAGGCAGTGTGAATGGGTGTAGCTTACTTAAATGGAGATCGTTTTACACATCTTTTGCAAATCAGCTTTGTACCGTCATCAAGCAATTAACGATAAAACAATCTCTGTTCTCAAACAATTCTTTACAGGAGCTGGTACAGTTCACTCTACTGATTACTTTTTGTCGTTTTCCAATGAGTGCGAAAATGCCCAGCTGATAAACGTCCGTCAGGTCTTAATTACTCAGTTGGTTAGCATCTACGGACGTGAGACACATGATCACAATGTAATTTGTGTCATAATGAACAGACAGTAATTAACCACAAAAACACATCGACTGGGGTTACTATTTCACATTCATAGATGTATTCTGTACAACGCCCATTTGGTAGCCTATGTGTGGTAAAAATACCTTCATTGTGGAAGAACAGCCAGTACGCCACTTTAACGAGGACACGGTGTCCATGTCGCCTTAAGCAAAATTGGAGCTTACTCCATTTCTTGATTTGCACAATGAGATGGCAGTTGATTTCCCTTGTTTCATTGTTGTGAAGGGAACACAAAAATATACATGCGTACTATTAGATATTTCAGTGCAGAAGCCAGATTTAAATAGAGAAACTCCTGATATGAATAAACCAGTGGATTTATCACTATCCACCAATCGAAAACCTCAAATATTTACACCATTTAGATAATAACTGTGACAATTTTGTTCCAGTCACTGATCGAAAATGAAGTAAACTAAGCTCACCCCAGTTGTTCATCTATCTAATGCATTTGCATATATACACAACTGATGACAATGTTGGATTTTGCAGAACATGAACAGAAATTCTGGAATTCGTCACAACTCGAACACATTGAAGCTGCAATGCATAGAAGTTTCCAATAAGATATTGACCAGATTATGGTACGTAAAATCGTTATATTGTTCACTAGCTGTTGACAAGCTTAGATATCCTACCTCCACAAATCTGTTAAAACGTTGACTATTGAACTGCGGTAACTGGGAATACGTAGTAGTAATCGGAAATGCACTGAGCTCAAACCCAGAGCTAGCTTCTACTCAGTACTAATAACGCAGCACGTCAGCCAACGGAATTGTAATGTAATCGGTATCTGTACAATGTAATTATTCATGCAGTAAAACAACAATAACATACAGTGTTCCGTCAAGATTCATAATCATCACATCCGCCACAGTTCAAATGAACGTAGTGATGACGTTGTTTCTTCTTCACACGTTCAGGAATTCTTGTCCGCGCCGGCCCAATTGCAAGTATCCCTCCCGTAACTGAATTTGCATCTGAAACAGACTCACAAACGGGATTTTCGAACTCGGAAGATTCAACAGACAATGAGAGAGAGACCTTTAGAATATTCATGCACTTGAGACTGACAATAGACGGGTAAGAATTAGTAGCAAGAAATGAACGAATATATGTAGTAGACTGCGCATCTGTGAGTGAAGGTTCACACTCGCCAAGAACAGATAAAACAGTTTCAGTAATACCCTCAACAGGTTTCAAAATAACAGAAGGTTCCAGCCGCTTCATGCAGGCGACAGAAATAAAAGATTCAACACTATCAGTGTCAACGATGAAAAAATGATTGGGGCCATCGTTAACAATAGAAAATTGTACTATGTGGTACGTACAACCACGAGAATTAGTAGAAGTCACAGTAAAAGCAATAGTCTGCAAGTCAAATGCAACGCCTTGTTCATCTAAAGAAGTCTGGTCAAAACACGCTTTGGAACAACGATAGACGGCTTGAATGTGGCGTTATGTTCTTCATTTACCGAGCCCTGTACATCATGAAATTGGTCACAGACAGATCTGGCCGATTGCAAAGAAGCCTCCTGCAGTAGTGACAACTCTTGTTGAAGACTTGGGAAATCATTTCCCGCAATCAATCGACCTCTTAGCTGATTCTGAAGTTGAATATCGTAATTACACTTCGTTGACTGAGTTTGAAGTTTGAAGAATAGAAGCACGGACTTCCTGAGTTTATTTTCTGATTAAAGTATGAAAGTTCGCTTCTTCTGAAGCCTCGAAGTTGACTGGCTGAACATGCCTCAGTAGCAGATGTTTCAGAGAATCATACGGAAGTGAAAGAGGCAAATCGGGAAACGCCAGGATTTTAATCAATGCATATGTATCTTTGCCAATGACCATAAGGAAATGTGGCGCTTTCTTCTCCTCTGTCGTATCATTACGAGTGATACACCAAATTTCAAAGCATTCCAGGTAATCTTCCATTTCCTGTGAATTTGAGTGAACGTTCAGATTTTCCATACTGCAAAACTTCATTGTAAAAAATATCCGGAAATATACTGACCATGACACCAATTGTGGTAGTTAGAAATACGTATTAGTAATCGGAAATGTACTTAGCTCAAACCCAGAGCTAGCTTCTACGCAGTAGTAATAACAGGGCACGTCAGCCAACGGAATTGTAATGTGTTTAGCACATGTACAATGTAATTATTCATGCAGTAAAACAACAATAACATATAGAGTTCCGTTATGATTTACAATCATCAAATGAGCCCAACTGTTTTGACCGTGAAAACTGTAGAAACACTTTGAAGCGAAAATTTACTCCTACTCAATAACAGATTCTTTATAGTGGCAATCATCCAGCTGTACATAAATGAAGCAAGTCAGCATGATTCTCCTCAAGTTAATCAGGAACAAAATGGCAGTAGATAATTTATTAACTATCTAGACCATTACTGGCGCTGTTTAGTGCTCTGTTGTTACACAGTCATTTCCGTAATAATTATGTGTACAAAACAATATGCCATTCTAATGTAATGAGAAGGAGCGATCATAATATATTATTCACACCACTGCTATTCAGTAGTGATGTCAGAGCATAGATGTTGACATTGAAGTAACCGCAGGAAAAATACAAGAAGAAATGTCGGAGCGCAGCATCGCATGAAATGGTTCTTGGTACGTAAAGAAACTGAGCAATAGCTTCTGTGGTAATCGTGACGGTCTGGGCCCAGGCACTTGAATATGCGTGAAACGCAGTTGTCGAGATATTAAACTTCCCGTCAAGTGCAATTATTTTCAAAGAATATTCAAGGATGACGTTGTCGGTAGGTTAACCGGAATAGATTTTGTCAAACACATTCGACTGTTTCTTTAGGCGAGCCTTCAAACCAGACGGAACCAGACATAATATTGACTACTCTCCTCATTGAAATGGAATGGACGGTTTGTGCGTAAGGTGTCAATGCACAGCCGAAGATATTTTCATTGGGCTCACCAACCACTGGCAATGGTATTTTCTCGGGTCTGATAAGTTAAGATTGGTAAATCATGTCTGCTGTTTTGAACATTGCACAATCCAATTCTCACTGTCGTTGCATATTTGTATATATATATATATATATATATATATATATATATACCCTGTTGTTCCTATGAACAGGATAGGCTTGAACTCACATGCAATGCGTTAACCAGTTTCTCATTTCCTCCAACTGAAAACCAGGATATTTGTGTACAAGCGATTAGAGGTTAGGCGCGTTAACTTCACTGGCTTCGCGTACATTTCGATGTCTCTCAACGCATCTACATTGTGACTAGCTTTTTCAGTGGGTGATGATGGCCAGAAAATTAAATAACTTGAAATACAGGGAATTAGGATGTTGTCGGTTGCCGTGTGGTGTTGACCTTTATGAAACCATCAACGTTTAGCTGGAGTTGTTGGTGTGCACTTCGTGATGTACTAATCTTGTTTTATTCTTCAGCGTGTGGGTTAATTCTAGTGATTCAGCTTGTTCGCTCGCATTCTTTAAACATCGAGCGTGTACGAGACATGGCAGACAAAGTGGGATGGGCGACCAAACCGGGGGCGGGATTGGTCCGACACTCAGAGTTATATCTCGACACGATCATGGAGTACAGTCAAAGTCCAAAATGGATAGATGGTGGACAACACGAACGACCGAATGAGCCATCGCCCAACGAAATTGGATCAACGGACGGAGAATGGCAAGCAGAAAAGCCCCAGATAAAAGGCGCCGATCACACATGTAAACCAGACAGAAGTGCACACGACGTGTTAGTGGAAACCGGGGGTACTGTGGACTGGACTTCTGACTCATAAACGCGAGTGAGCGCGTAGCATGGTAACCAGCGAGTTGGACAATAATTTGCTTTAATGGGCGCTTTTTGGCCACCATCGATATAAAATTTTTATTTTATTTTCTCGCTATCAACAACCGGATAATTGAACAAAGTCCCAATCTGGAAAAACATTGGAGTCATCTAAAATAAGGAGCTGGTTCATCAATTTTACTTTCCCATCGATACTTTCCAGATGTTTGTCTAGTCAAAAATGAAGAAGACATTCAACATCTTACCGCAACTACCAGATCGAAGGAAATCCAAAATGCAACTGGTGATCTGGGGGAAATTTGTTCCATTTCCTGGACAGCCGCACTCGTCGAAATCTTATTGTACCACAGTCGACTAGTGCTATCCAGTGCAGCAGGTGACCGATGAAAAAGGGGTCGAAGGCGCCACTGTAACAGTGGACAAGGAGCAGAATCTGAAAAGTTATGCGTTCATCAACCGAAATCTCATGTGAAAGTTACTCATTTCGAAATTGTGTTGTGTCGTACCGTCAAACAAAAACATTCATCACTGGACTAATTTACCATGTAATTTAGTCAGTAAGTAAACTACATAAGCTTTCTGTTGTTTTACACTTATCGTGTGATATAACTCGATTAACGTAATACTGTTCGTTGAATCTGTCGAAAGCTTTGTTAAATCGAACGAGAAACCCTTACATTGAGTTTCCGCAGTGAGGGACAATCAGCTGGTATGTGGCTTTGCATACCAGTGGGAGCTAACTTGACTTCAATCTCTGGGTCTGTCCACATCAGCTTCCATGAAAAATCTCTGATGACCACTCATAGGTGATCGGAATAAAGTGTTAAACCCAATGTAACAACTGATTGATTGGTAAATGTAGCTTTGCTTATTTTTAAGCAAATGATTTGATTTTCTTAAACGTTACTGACCTGTGAGACCATGTTAAACGTCATACTTGTTGAACTGAGGATGAAGCTATTCAGCTTACACTAACTGGTGTACCCTAGCAGATAAGCTTCCGGTTTAATTGCAACATTTTCTGTGTTACGCCATAAAAACCCTGTGATACTCGATATCTCACGTAGTTGAGAACATAGTGGATAACTTCACCTATTCAGAGAACAGTTGATGTTCCTTCTGTTGAACCCATGGAATACGTCATATATATGTAATGATGAAATGTACCTTGAATGGTTGATATTATTAATCGCCCTCACACATCCCGTAATTATCATTCAACAGTGTAGTTTACACTTCCGTAAGGAGTTTGGCTCAGACTGCCGAAATTTCAAATCTTATCATGCATTCACACACGTTCAACCGCTCAACTGTTGTGGACGTCCGACGTCTGTGCTCCAGCAAGATAATTTGATGTTGTCTTGAGCATCCGTTTTAAATAAATCCAATGTCACATAATCTATCATATGCAACGGCATGTACAACAAAATGATCAAATCTTGATTTTGATATGACCTCGCCAGCATGCACAATCCCAACCAAAATGTACTGGCCAACTTTCGTTACACTTCATTTAACAAGAATGTGCAACTGTCACCCACAAAGCTGTAGTGCATTTAATAACATTATTGTAGCTAAAGACATCAAGTAATTACGAGACCGAACTTGCTAAGTTAATTGACAAGGTTGATGAGCAGGTGTGATGATTGGAAGAGAGCGTAACTGGCATTTATGCGTCGGTAGCTGCAGTACATCTGCTTAAAGTAATCACACAACAGACGCATTGCAAATTCGGACAACATTATAACTGGGTACCACTTGTGGTGGCATTGGAACAAAGTGTTAACCAGATACATAACTACATAATGAGCCACATAATGCAACTGGTATAATAAGTTGTCCATTCAAATAGGTTGCGAGATACTTCAGACAAAATTTCATATGGTTGACATTTTTCGTGCACCTTCTGTTGTGAGATTGTAGTCATACAGGTGGTTCAGACGTAAATGTGAGTAATCTAACACGTTCAACTTCATCTCTGACGCCAACAATGACGATCCATTATGAAGTATCTCATTGTAAACAAACGTATTATTTTAGATGAGACCTAATTGTGAAAAGTCAGGGCTTCGGCGGGATTCGAACCATCGACAGAAACACCATACCTCTACGCGGCAAGCGCTCTACTAGCTGAGCTCCGAAGCCACGCCTGGAGCTCGGAGTCCAAATGGGAAATTTCCAAGCTCCTGGCGTGGCTTCGTAGCTCAGCTGGTAGAGCGCTTGCCGCGTAGAGGTATGGTGTTTCTGTCGCTGGTTCGAATCCAGCCGAAGCCCTGACTTTTCATTGTTGGGTCTCATCTAAATTCATAAATCTGCCATACTACTTGTAATTGTATTATTGCCAACTCTTCCACTTTTGAGTAATGATCGGATTGCTCGATCGTATTCACAGGAGATAGACGTTATCTGTTAATTTCAATTAATAACTTTGCGGTTGGCATTTCTGAGACAGGTCAAAATCCCCAACTGCATCGAAAATATACACCAATAGATTAGATTACTGATGAGTGGTCTGAGATGTGAGTAAATTCAAGGTGAATATCAATCACTCGAGTCTAGTTCTACTTCCCGAAACAATCTAGCTGGAAAGTCATTCTGGAGGTGAAGACTTGTATAGATATTTATGAGGCACTTCATGTTGTATTAATTTTGATTAACGTCAGGCGTTGAAGAATGTCAAGGTAATTTGCACAATAATGCTCCAGCAATGCTGATCTCGACAGACGCTGTCCTAATCGACGAAATCAGCGTAATTTTGAGAAAGGTCATTTGGATTATCTTGACTACTCAGCACCTGTAGTATCCCACGAGCTGCATTTTGAGGTACACTGATAAAAATATGACGATTGTGTACACCGCTGACTTTGCCAACCCAACCAAATCCACAGGATTTGAAATCAGCACTGAGCAATCACTCCAATCCTGTCATGCAAGTAAGGATCGTTCTACCGAGTCACCTCCTATTGTGTTGCTTGATCACCATCCAACAGCCCAATGAAGAGCTAAATAGACATAGCTGAAGCATGTGACCGCTGTCCCTGGCGTACGTATCAATGTTTCGCATAATGACGATCGGATAACTTACCAGAAAGTTTTATGTTCCGCAATAATTTATCGGTGCAGTCTAACTGACCAGCATCCTTCTTCGCTCTGGCCAGTTTTAACTGTGACCCTGTTGGCTCACTCTATGCGGTGGCATTCATTGTGCATCAGTCGTTTTTTAAACTCAGCTCCTTTTCTGCTATTGGCGTTTGACAAATCAGCTGATGTAACGTCCGCATAGAAATAGGTTTTTGAGTTATCCTTATTTTTTCGTATACGAATGTTCACATACATACTACTATACAAAGGCCATTGACTCTGGTCGCAATGAAAAATGCCACATTTTTCGTTTCGATTCGAGTCTTACCAACGTTCGCGTTCATATCTGTTGAAGTATGCTTCGATCAACAACTGCTATGGTCATACTCACTCAAAATGTTCGCCTCATCAGAAGTTGACCAATTACAATCAATACCAATGAGAAAACTAAGTGAGTGGAAATTACTCAACGAAAACTCAGTTCGAAATCCAAACCAAGTGATCTGCATAAATTCCGGCTAACTGGAATCATGTCTACCTAACATCATAATCAATGACCGGAGGGAAACGAATCAGTGTTCATGATTCAATCGGTTACTGAAAATATGGTTACAGTACGATCGACTGTTTCACCAGCAGTCAACCTAAGTTGCAAGAATGTGTTCGGTCCGAATGAAAATTGGCGATTTGGAATTCGTCTCAGCCTCATACTGAGTCTGTTCAATGCTCGTCAGTGTTCACGTGTGGGATATAAATTGTTCCGCCCAAGTAACTCAAGGAACTCTGCACGCTGAAACTAGTAAGTAGAGCGTGTTCTATTGATCGATCCTCGTTCGTTGAGCTCAACAGCTATCTGTGTGCTATTCGATGATTTGTCGACTCTCAACTTACTGACGAGGATTAAGTATCGATGTGGGTTTTTTGCGCGAGTATACAGCACCAGTCCATTTAGTTGCCTGAAGAATATAATGGTAATAATCTCAATACTGTCGTTTTCTAATGAATTCTCCATTTTGATTGTTGTCATTAAGGCAACGACCCTGCAGAAATCATTATGAACTTGTTGCTCAGCGAATCAATTTTGAGTTCTCGGTTACGATTTGCCTACTTTCATGAGCATTGTGTCAGTATATCAGTAATTAGAGTTCACCATATTACGATGAGGGAGTTTCTGCGATCATCATCAACCAAGATTTGATCGGCGCATTTCCTACGCCTACTGATATGAACTGGACCAGTAGACACATTCAACGTCCGAGTTTATGATGCCGCTGTGCCATTATCAGAATAGATGTAACAATAATATTACTCCAGCTTGACAACAACTGATAAATAATACACGCTTCTACAAACGATGACAAGGTTAATTTAGTTTACTTCAAACCAATTTAGACAGGTGATGAGCACAACCAATAGCACCAGAGAAAACGTGGTGGGTGCCATAACAGCCCGATTGCTAGCCTCCCCGTCCCCAACTCTCAATGTGCTCGGTTTACAGTGGGACTGTAAGAGAATCGGATGATGCAAGGAATCATCAACCGAATCAACCAAGTTTTATTCCACTAGAAAACATGCAATCACAAGTGCCAATTTTGCTGTACACAACACTAATAGATCGTGCTATCTAGTCAAGGTTAGTTGTTGTACACTCAAGTTAACACAAAAGCTGCTTTGCTAGAGTGTCTCGCACAGAATGTGTAAGTCAAGTGTGGAACAGAGTGGTCGATTGAATTACTGAGAATGTGCGCCATTGGGTGCAATATTAATTCGGGTCCTTTATCCAAATGAAAGTGTGTATTAAACTGTTTGCAATGCTAACAGCGGTTTGCACCGGAGCGTTTGAATACAGAAATCTAGGAGGACATTTGTGTGCGACACGGAGTTGAGTCACCCATTGCCAGAATTGAGGTGGTTCGACTCCATACTTAACTGTGTCCCAAAGACACTCAATGGTTATTCAGTGCGAACACTAGTACGGTGGAGTGTTGGGGTTCCCGGACTTGTTTACAGATGATGAATCGGGATTTCCTGGGTTACCAAAACATGTGTTTCAATTACCTAAACAAACAAACAGAAAGTCAAATAAACATGTTCCACTCCATCCGTTTACCAAAATTTACAAAAGTTTTCCTGGATAGTGTGGCACACCTTTAAAATACTGGAACAAACCGCACACAGTCTGGAGTTCAATTTGAGTATTGTTTACAGACGATTTCCAGATTAGAGCTTACTTCAGTGAGAAGTCTGTGCAAGTGACTGGTGTGAACAAGAAATCCATCCAGAAGAAAGTCAGTTTCGATGGGAATAAACGCTGTCACCCTTTGGGTGATCCACATTCAGGTAGCACTTCGATGAACGGCCTGATTATCTGGTTGCGTGCACTTTACGAATTCCGAAGTCGGATTTCTGGGCTACTCAGATGAGTTAGCCGTATCTGGCATGAAATTTTTTTCCGTTTCATAACGATATGGAATCACTGTTCACGCAACTTTCAATTGTTATTCAACCAAGACCAAAAGAATCAATTTTCTTGATCCATATAAATTAATTTATTAGTTCGATGAAATTGACACATAACAGTACGGCGTGCTCTCCCGTGTTGCGAACGACCTTAAGTTTGTGGTTTTTCGAGAAACTCGTTATAATGCACATTAAAGCAATCCTCTCAATTAGGGATTAGAATGAGAATCGTGAACGCACCATTTCGATTTTTAATACATGTAATGAATCTATGGAATATGTTTATGTATCCTCGCATACAGCATCACAGTTCAATCCACTGGCAAGTGCACCTTACTACTGGACACCGATTTCTACATTTCACAATACAGTTTGACTCACGTCACAGCTCGCTCATCTCCAAATGTTGGCAAACGTTTGATGGCTGATGAGCGCAATCCTACATCGTTCATGCGCCCCGTGGTCTTATTCCTACCAGCATAAACCACATGCGTATTTCGTGGATGGTGCAGCCGAAACGATGATTGGAAACATGAGTGCAGGTGTTCCTCCGGATTCGAAGCACAGGAAGGACAAATTTGGACAGGGGGCCAACCACAGTTTGTAAGCATGGATGTACACACCTCAACGGTCACGTGACGATCCATTTATAGGGATTTTAAGATCCACCTTCAGATGTAACTCACATCGTTATCAGTCAGTTTATCTACCAGATGAGGTATTACTGTTTCACAAGACGTCCACTTTGCAGACAGCAGTTTTTGCTTACACTCACTGATCTCGCAGTTACTCATTTGTAATGGAAGTACCCTTGACAGCAGCAAAATCATAACATTCCTGCAGACAAAGGTTCTCTTTTCAGTACCACGGTGTCGCTATGTTATCTTTTAGATATGAAGTTCCTATAAACAACTAACATCAACGTGAGTGCATCAACGCGGACAACGCAATAGCACCACATGCTGTAGAAAGATCGCAATATTTGGGATAGTTTAAAATACATTGGTGTAGACATTCATTTCGTCACATTACGGAATGTTCAGCCATTTCAAAGACTGCATTACGTTCAAGTTCGACGGAATTGTCTGTCAACGCTTGGTTGACTTTTTGTTTCCATACACGTACGCCAATGGCTCTCACTCGTTCTCTAGCACCTTGAATAGTTTTATTGAAGTGTACTTTACTGTCTGTTAGGTGAATCATTGAAAGGAACTTGCTCCCAGAATATTCTGTCCTTTGGTTTTTCAAGTCCGATACGTGTAATTGTAGGTATGGGATTACGCAACCAGTAATTGAACGAACAAATTAGAATAGAGGATTTCCCCATTTATCTGGTCGGTTGATTTTCTGTTCACATCGGGTCATAATTGTTCGAAATTCAGACGCGTTTATCACAACCATGCGGTCAGCAATGTGATGTATCCTTGATAATGCATGACTACGACTGCACTTGGATATCCTTTATGCTAAAACACTGCTCAGGTCTTGATTTCTGCAAACGAGTACAGTTATGGCAGTTTTCAGCTGTCCACCGATGTACGTCAACCGACACACGTATTGATTTTATGGCGTACAGAGGTAGTTTCACACATTTTACGCAGTTGATTAATGGCTGACCTGAAGCCCAGGGTTTCTGTCAGGCCACTGCCAAAAAACGCGCTGTTTCTACTCACAGGACACAACGGAGAAAGCATCATATCTCCGAGAGGTAAGTGCCTCATACGATATTTAGATAGCTTCAACTATTAACCACTCGGCTGATCAGTGCAGTAGGCAAACGACAAGGCCCAAATCTTGATTTGATATCCTAAATCACTTTCCACAGAAGCGGCTCTACTATAAATAACGGTGATGGAACGATAGCAGTTTACGTGGATTAATGTAAGATGGTGATCGTGACGCACGTGTCACCCTGTGCTATACCAAATGCTTCAAAACTCAAGCGTCTAAGGAAAGTATGTGGAATGATGCTACATAGCACTACGCGCACCGGTTTGTAATTAGGAGACGTGTACAATTTTGTGACAGAGGCCAGCCTCAGCTGTGACAGTGAAAACCGTCCAAACATTGAGTCGCTGCACCTATGCGAAGGCTTGTGAAGAAGACCGCTAAATAGGATACACATATTCAAGGTGTTCCGCACAGTGTGTTGAGAATTTGTCACCATTGTTTGCCAGTTGCACTGGTCAAGTTTCTTCTGAACTTGATGAGTAATTTCCAAAGGGCAATTACCTTACGTACACCGCTTTCAACCGTTCTATTTTGTTCATCCTTACCTCAAGTCAACTCTACCAACAGGGTGTTCTCAATTCAAAGGACATACAGGTGCTATCAAGGATGAAATTCGGTATATATGTCAGTAAATTTTCTGTGACGTCAGTCTGACTGTGATCGATAGCCACGAGCTATTTTGAACTATTTCAGCGAAACTAGGGGTGAAATTTAGTCACCCGTTTCTCAGAACAACAGATATCTTTAAGCCAATCCGTTTGGCCGCTGATCTGTCGACACCATACGGTCTATGGACCGCACGTAACCCAGGTGAGAAATCTGAATCTGCTGGTGTGAATTTGGCAATGTGTCGATCGACATATTACAGTGTTAACACTTGTTCGCTACTATATGAGAACACAACCAGACCTTCGGGATGATGGGAAACTCAGAAACGTGGATTTTGGTAAGGATTTATTTATTGTGAAACGCAGCATCTGAACGTGCATACCCGACCTATGCTAGAAAGGCCAGCAATGCTTCCAGCTAAACGAGGGTAGCATAGTTCACAGTAGTAAAGTAAAGGAGGAAAGTCAAATGCGAAATTCACGCGAATGCTCCCTCTCTCAAACACCCCCGTTATGTATTCATCAAGTCACCCATCATCCAGGAACAATGTATCATACACACGAACGTTATTAGGGAGAGCAAGGATGTTGTCAGGTGTGTATGAGGAAATAACGAACAGAATAGTTGCAGTTCAACAGCCTCTTAGGTAAACGCTAACAAAGTTCTTGACAGTGCGATGGTAAAATGTTCGACTGAAGTGAACAAGTGATGGCATATTTAACTCAAGTGTAGCAGCAATTTAAAACGCTTCACTTGAAGAACAATCGAACGGTGATCCCAACAGGAACTGAACTAAAAGACAAACGTATATTTCCAGCAATGTTTAAAAACATATGTGGGATCAACGGCAGTAACCAAGAAAAGGTGCGAGGTGGGCTCATACCTACCCAGCGGTAATCGAAATGCTCACCAAGTGCGTAGAACCTTTGAGTACATCAAACAGCAATCGAAGCGATCTTGAAGAGTGGAGTAACAGACAAATGGTTGAGAAAAGCAAACATCTGAAGTGTGCAGGACTGAAATAAATGGCAGTGAGACAACAGGTTTCTTATAACAGGCACACAGTGAAGGATGTATCTAGAATAGGCAAATGAAAGTGCATGGTCGCAATCCGGATCCTTAGTGAAACCACACGACCGCTGGTCAATACCCATCCAGAAAATACAAAGTAAAACACAGTACTCGACAACTTATTCATCTTACCGACTAGATCATTACAACCTTTTCCAGGAGCGTCTGCAAAAGAATTGTGATATCGAAATGTGTGGCATTGAGTGCGTGACAAATGTGAATGACTGTGAAAATCTTATCGTATTGGTAACTGGCAATAACTAACAAAATGTTGTTCAAATGTACATTTTGATGTGACAGTTTAACTTTCTACAGATTAACACGAGGACAACACAGCTTCGATGATTATGCGATGTTTTTCGTTGACTACCATATATCGTACTCAATATTCGGGATACGAATAATCGTTAGCATCGAACTATTTTTAACGATCTCATAAAGTAATCGGGTTCACTACTTTGGAATAATGAAGATGAGTGGACAGAATATGACTGGACAGGTACTCTATTTCCTAATGCTTTCAAAGATTGATCTCAGGATATGCTATTTGTGGAAAACCAGTCGTCACAAAAATGCATGGTTATTAGTTGTACGACGTACACAGAAAGAAGGTACAAGTACAGAAGTCCGTCCCCAATCATTAGAAATGCACGGGCGATGAACTGCGCATACCTGGTCCGAAAATAGAACTCGCAAACGTAACGGATGTACACCAGCCCATTTCCGCAAGTGTGTCAGAGTCAAACAGTGACTCGGATTTCTGGTTTAACGCCTAAGACTCACTGCGAATAGTCCGTGCATTAAAAACGCTGACTGGATCGCATATAGTAATTCTTTCTCCTAATAACAATCCTCATAGTGAACACCCTAGTGCGACGCATACTCCAGGCTACTAAATTGTTCCCGTTTTGTATGGCGACCACCTATTTATACACATTGTTTAGTGCTCTTATACTCATTGGTAATATTAAGCAAACTACAGTGTACTCAAAACGAAGCAATTCTTCAGGCTCGGACTACAGTCAAGAAAACGTCGTTCTTCCAGATGCTGCCACAAGGTTCAGATATATCGGGCTACTTAAAAGTAATGAGTAGCATTAATTTTGTTGGCGAAGTTTACCGTCTCAGGCTATACAACAAAGTGAGGGCCACTATGGCGTTGATCCGTGCGTTTCCGAAAAAGCGTCAACTATGGAGGAAGACTGTAAGACGTAGTTCTGTGAAGCATCTGATAAACTAGGCATTCAGCAACACTAGAACAACAAGGGAAACGTTAACCAAGAACTAAGCAACCCTTTTGACGGTCCTCGTGGTTCAGCCACAATGTACCCGTGAGATAACGATGATCATGCCCAAACCATCTTATGAAGAAATCACTGGAATATAATACAAACTTAAAGAACTAACCTATACTTTATGTGAAAATACATCAAGTGGATTACTAGGGGTAACAGAAGGAACACTGGCCTTCAGAATTACCACCTAATGTAGAAAATCCAAGTCTCTTTAAACCAGATGACGCCATACCAGGGAGATATTATGGAATGTGTTACTTTTGCACAAACACATTCTGAGTTGTCACACGCATAGAGCACACAACTGCGATCCCAAGCATTTCATAGACTGCGAATTTGGTTCAAATGAGCTGAAAGCCCTTTCAGGAAAAGAAATTTCACCTGACAAAAGAGGATCGAAACAAAGAAACACGGATTTAGCCAAAGAAACTTGACAGAGTTGGCAAGCGTAAGATCGAATTTTTTGTCACTATCAAAAGAAGGAACCACAAATGGTATTATTTTATGTGACAAACCCGTTACTACATTGCAAAGCTGGAAAATCGTGTCGGACGTTCCAATTACTTCTGCTCCGCTGGAATAACATTGGGGAAAAGACAATTTGGCTCTAGCTACAGCGACACACTGAGTTCATTTTTAGGCTGAGTTGTGAAACCATTCCGGTTAATTTTTATTTCATATACCAACATAGTGATTTCCTAACCGGACATTATTTGCTAAGACTGCTAACAATAAGACCACGAAGTTGTCAGAAGAGATGTAATCACGAAATATGAAGACCTTAACTGGTCTGCTGAGTAGAACGAGTGAATGTTGCACGTCTGTTTGGAATTCCCGTACTTAGTCACATCGTTGGTTAGAAGAGCTGTCCGTGATAGCAACCGGCAGCAGTCAGCGGTGTGTGCCTGTACTCATAACATTTCAGGTTCTTTCGCCTAACCTTATTTTAGTCATTTTTATCAACTCCCGTAGTTCTATTTCGTCAGTGTTGCGATGAGTTACGGTCCGAACCACAGTACATTCTGGCCAGGCTCGTGGCCGTTTTGAATGAATAACCGTTTTATTTTCGGTGTCTCCTTGTGACAGTTCAAAATTGTCTTACCAAACGTCTTGGAAGAATTTCATAGTCACACAACGGCAACTACACATATACTCAACATATTACGTACTATGTCCACACCACATTTAAGCTTGCTTTAGAAGTAGACAATCACCGAGTTTTTCCATGATTAACACGAAAATCGGTAGCGACGCGAATGTGGTACACCCTACCGTTTGATGTTGTTTTCAGACCGCATTCCAACACAAACCAATATACATCTAACCGGAATAATTTCAGATACACGGTGTCTATAATCGCTGAACAACGTTGAACTAATGATGCTGGAAAACCAAACCGCTGGATAAATTGTTCGTATTGACGCATAAGTCGAAGCATTACCACATCCGAGCAAGGGTCGTTCAGATAGCGACTCCCGTTCTGAGGAAGAAAGATATGATAGCAAGTTAGGCAATCACGATTCAGTTTGCCATCAACAGATCCAACACGTATTCATTTATCGGGCATGTTTGAAGAGTACGCAACTGGTCTACGTCTAACTTTAATGACACCAACTTTTTATCTATAGTCAAATGAGACAGAGCCATATGAGTACGCTAACAACGTTAGATGTACATGACTCAAAATCCTCGCTTAAGCCCAAAGTTATTCACTTTTAGTAGTCTGACAGGAACAGTTTTGGCGCCGAACTGAAAGCGCATATTGATGTGACAACGCTGACTTCGAGAGCAAATTTTCCTGGGAATAACTACACCTTACTGTTTGCACTAAATAAACTGGACAAGAGTTCGACCACAACTGTTATCTACATACTGGAATCCGGTGAAGATTTCTAAATCTTTAAGAGATGTTTAGACACGCTAGTTTTGAACGCTCTAGCACAAGGTGTAGAACAGATTCATCAATGAATAACTTCCGAGGTAAGTTTAGTACCAATGATCTTTCCTGTCCCGATATACTTCGGGTAAGTTTGCTCTCTCCGTCAGACCAACTCGTCCGTTATCCTCTCTGGATTGTGGCCTCCTCTATAAAATGCTATCTAGAAAGCCACATAAACCAAAATATGAAAGTAACATGCTACCATTTACGGTGAGTAGAGAGCTGTGCTAGCTTTCCAACCACTACTCTCATAGGACCGGCAGCTCTATCTGCTACATATTCAGTGGTCAAATGATTCTGGACAAATTTTCTAAGGACAATCAGAAGTAATCTTATAGACTCATCATCTACCCTTCAGATAGACAGTTAGGATGGCGTTATCCGTGCGCTAGACAGTGGATGAGTGATGGCGGTTAATTCAGAGAAGAACCTTCAGAGTAGTAAACAATACGGTCGTGAAGGTGACGACTGGACTACTCTAAAAAATTAATTTGAGGGCTATAACTGCATGGAATCTAGTGATCGCAATTCGACCAAATTCGGGAGACTCAAGATGAAAATTATACGAAAATCATCACGAATTGCAAAGATCAGATCGGCCTAAACGAACATTAGGTTACCAAATTCAAAATGGTCAGAAAGAAGACAGGGTTGTTCTAACGGTCACAGATAGGCAACCGTTCAAAAACACTTTGAAGTTTCTATCCGACGACGTTGTCAATGGTTACGAAAATTCTAACTGATTAACCGGTGAAGATTTAACGCGCCAATTAAAGTGTTGCGGACCGCGTAGTCAACCATATACTTGACGCTTTATACCTGTATGATTCATCACCACTAGCCTTAGAATACTGTCCGAGTAGCTCCTTTTTGGAGCGGACTGCCTGAAAATTCCGACTAAACCTGACTATTCATCAACAATCAGAATGGTGCTTGGTAGATTATACAAAACCAACAGAGTGACGTTATCAATTGCAGCTAACAAGATTAAGGCTATCGCCCCTCAAAGCGGTCGTGAGATTTGAGCAGTACTCACAAGCCTAGTGATCATGTGTGACAGTCCGATTGTCTCTAATGTGGAACCAGTGATGAACGTGTTCTTACAAGCCCGTCAGAAACAGTAGTTCGAAACCCGGGAGTAGCAAAGAGAACGCAATATCGATGAGTCTCAACAAGAACAAAACTAGAATGTAGTGCTTCTTTTTGAAAGGGGCTGGCGTGCTCCACTATCCGCTTAGTCGTACAGTTAGTTTCCTCAGACAGTAACGGACATTTGTATCCGACCGTGATGGGGGGAACAAATATCCTGTCTCCCAGACAGCGACGTTTTCCATTAATTTTGGCACATGTACTGATAATTAGTGTCGCACAACTTACTAGCACCAGTAACATAAACGTAACAAATTTGAATCCCGTTTCTAACCGCTTGAGCTTAACATGGTCAAACAAGAACGAAACCAGACGTGGGATTTTAGTTTGAGAGTATGTAGGACATATACAGCTTCACAGCTAAATGAGAAGGCTGTGCGCGGAAAGTAAGCTTAGTGGAGCCGGCTGCGAGAAAATCAACATTTCTCGTTACAAGTTTAAATGAAAATATAAAAAAGACCCTAATTCAGATAATGCGTTAAAATACCTAACAAGTTTGGTGAAAACTTACAGTGGACAAGAAAATGGTGAAAAACAAAAAAAATGTTAAAATGTCTACGCGGAATCCCACTGTATCAAGCTGCTTCGAACAAGTGGAAGAACACAGAGAATCCATAAACTCGAAAACAGCCGACGAACAGAACACGTAGTGGGATGATACAATTGGAAAATGAATCAGTACTAGACCCGAAGTTGATCAAAAAGCACCCTCCAACAATCCGTGTTTAGGTGTTGGTGTGACCCATGTCAGTTCCGCAGAACTGATAGTGTTTTCTCCCACAGTTGCTTCGATGTTACGCGTTGACAATACGTAATACTTGACTGTTTCATGCATGCGAGTGGTGAGAATGAACGAACTCGTAATAACTAGCAACGTTTGTCCCTGGACCGGAGAGTGTCTACGGCTGGTGGTAAAGAACTGAGATGAAGAAAAAGAAGGGAGCTGTCATCGTATTAAGTGGATCCCGGTCATTTCACCGTTATCTGAAATCTGGGAATACTGCCAACCAACAGGTATTAAGCTTATGCTTAAAATGCGTAACCATGGTAGCCGAAACCATCTCGGACGACAATTTGTTCCAGTTCACAACTCCACATCAAAAAAGTCGGGACAGGACTTTAGTCCTAGCTCTCTATTTCACAATCTTCAATTCGCATCCCGTGAGTGACGAATTTTCGGCTGGACTACGGCTGGCATTCTTATTCATGGTTGTACGGTAATGAAACGCCAACGCGAACCACTGATGTATTACTGTCTAGTGATGACCATGAGAGAAAGTGCTTACGCTTCACTAAAGTGCGGTTAAACACAATCGACACAGAGAAAGATGATTGCTTGTCATACTTACGCAAACACATAAACATACACTAGTTCACACATTGTTAAAAAGATCCTTTGATGTTCCCAGATATCATAGTGATTGCGGGTGTAATGAAAGCACAACTTGGATAGTTTTCTCCAGGAAATACTCTGAAGCATATTCACTGTCCGGACAGAACGCACATACGATGGCACTCCGTTGAGATAATTATGCTCATCTCACGGACTCCATACTTTATTTTCCGCAGTTCGGCAAAAACGACGTCAATCTCGTACATGGAGACCTCTCAGTCCAACCAAAGCATGAATACAAACTGACCACATCTCAGTCAGCTACCAAGAACGCCACTCTCTTAAAGATTTTCATTTGTTTCTGGGGTAACTAATCTTATATGAATCACGTCATTATCTGTACCTACGTTGGTTTATCAAGTGCTAGCAAATGCAAAACGACCAAATAGGGTTTGGGCAAAAATGCTGTGTGAAACGTTCATCGAACAGCACTGACAATCAAGCCGCTCAAGCCACAGCACCGGCAGAATCCAAGCGAACACTGGGCAAAAGTCCCAACAGCCTTATGAACCTGTTTTGAAGAAATGTGTCCCAAAACAGCACTACAGATACAAAATTTGGAAGTTTCCCGATTGACGGAGGTTATCAACACACGTCGATTGATTCCACTAGATTCTGAATACCAGGGCGATCACCAAAAACTGAACGACAAACGTGTAAACAGTCTACGTTAGAACAATAAGGAATACTTGGCCAAACGATCTAAAGCGCTGGAAAAAAAATTTCTATTAGCAGTAATTCGAGTACTGTTTTATATGATAAATGGTTGCACTGATCGTCAACAGGGTACCAGCGGGACTATACACGAAAAAGAGGTCGGAAATTTACAGCCTGAGGCGGCCGCTTGAGACGCTAAGAACACATAGAGAGGTAAGTCAAATGGTCTAAACCATCTTGCTCAGCAGCGGACGACAATGATAATGTATTAATATGTAACAATCCTGATTACCCTACATTGGGGAGCAGTGGCTACGTACCTGCAATTGCTGAAACACAATAAACCCCCATGTATAACATTCTTATTCAGTTCATTTCGATGACGGAGGTAACAGAGTATTATCCGAACTGACCATCCTCTTTTGTTTTATACGGGAGATTCCGAATGCTTCACGAGCGGTGCTTATTAGCATCACAGACAGCAAAACGTCAATGATCGTTACTGATGCTTACACGCCGAACAACCCGGAAAAAAAGCAAACTCCATACAGGAAAAAAGAAGGGAAACGAGGAGACTTAATTACTAAAAATAACGTCTATATTCAAACATTCAACATCAAATAAATTACAGAAATACAAGTGGAAGTAAGATTACATTAGCAAGACAACTTTCTTACGACTTTCACTGTCCCGCGTCATTAAGTACACCTACTTCACAGACAACTCGACGAAACAACATTCACGCCACTGTGAACCTTGGTACATGGCTTAGTCACCTAATTCTGTGTAAGGACTTAACAGAAGAATTCGCTTGGTAATCACTACTAAATACCTGCTTCCTAACCTCTTCGTTGCTTCCTCGTCGATGCCACCGATCGAAAACACACATCGACAGTCAAATACCTGAAAATGTTTTATGTCTTCTAACTTCAGCAGCACAGTTCCATAGCCGTAAACTAGCACAGCTCTCAATGACGTCTTATATACGCGACTCTTAAGCCCAGTAAAATTTAGCTCATTTGCTAGAGGTGTCTTACAATAGCGAATAACGCACTAGTCTTAGACATACACGCTTCTATTTCATTCCTTAGACCTACATCGCCGCCGATGCAGCTTCTGAAACCAATAAACCGGTTGACAATTTCTACAACTTCATTATCCAACACCAAATCTACGTGAACACAGAAGTCTTGAAGAAGTACTTTACATTTTAGGGCAAAAAGGGGCATTCCGAAATGCCTAGCAGAGCGCGGAATAGCCTCTAGTGTTGTATGTACTGCTTGAAGATTGTCAAACGTCGTGTCGTTAGCATTCCGCTAGATAGGATGTCCACGCCAGGATCCTGTGAATGTCGCAGACAGTCTTTCATTAGGTTGTCTATGATAATATTCAATAAAAATGATCAAGGTGGACAGTCATAAAGCATGATACTCCTGATGCCGAAGCTGCTACGAATATCCCTCCTGAACTTGTTATACAAACTGCCAGCAGGAATGTTTCGTCTAGCTTCTAACAACTTCAGGGATTGCTCATAGATCTAACGTATGTTTAAACTGTGAACCACCGTATCGCATGCTACAGTACCTGAATGGTATCATTAATGGTTTTTGAGATCTCAGTCCAACAACCGTTAGGACCTTCTGGGTGAGAATTACTAAGGCAGCTTTCTAAGCTTGTTTGATACTTGTGCTTTACCGGCGGTATAGCCATTTCCTCAACAGCTAGTCGTCGCTGTCAGCGAGGTCGTTGCTCAGAAAAAGTAAATACGAAAAGACAACGTACAAACGCATGATCCGAATTCAAGTATGTGCTCCAATAAGAACGACAGTCTTGAATGGAATCCCACAAACTATAATTAATGGCTGGGTGGTCTATCTGAAACCACGCCTGATTCAAAAAAGTAGCGCACAAGTATAACAATGACGCGCATTATGTCGACCGGTGCTAGCTAAAAACAGTGCATACTCAGCTCACAGCTGTATCAATCACCGGCTATTAGCCCAGCGATGTGATACTACCCCATATCTGCCACTTGAACAAGACTCGACCTTATCAACCTCCGAGAGTTCATATCTCCGACCAGAACGACTATATCGGAACCATAAGTCGACCGGAGGAGAGTAACCAGATCCGCTTAAAACATGTCTTTGACGCGGACGTCACTACAGTCAGTAGGAGCGTAAGCAGACACAATGAAAATATTTCTGAAGGTTTTTGCCTCCAGAGCTGGATTTAACATAACCTGCTAAGCAGACGTCACAAAGTCTATTGTTAACAGAAATCCAATCTACCAACGCGGTTGCTGCCGTAGTGCAGAGAACTGTACCTGTTCCAGCATGGCCTATAGCGGCGGCCGTGGAATCACCCGAAATGTATAACCAGTATCGGGTAAACAGTACAGGTGCTGTTAGTTTCATATGTTGACTACTGTCCTGGATTCTAGTCTCCGAAACACAAGGCATCGACATGCAACCAGTCTAACGTTCGCGCTCGAACTGCCTATTGTCCTATCAGTTTTAGAGTGAGGACGTTGAAAGCACTTACATCAATTCGATTTATGGGTCTAAGCAAAGGACGAAGGAGGTCTGAGGCTAGATAGTAAGAGATGGGACTTACCGATACAATGTTGCCATGATTAGCTATATCTGTTGTGCTACCTGCAAAGTAAAAACTAGAAGGTCGGGAGGGGCCCAAGAGCTAAATCTGAGAGGACAATGTAGGAAGGGTCAGCAGTAGCATGTTTTTGCCTATTCATCCTGCTGCATGCAGCAGATAGGGTGACTCGTTTTATACTGTAAGACGGCCGATGCTGTATGGAATTATTGGTGTTGTGACTATTCATGGTTGCGTGTGGGCTGAGATACTACCAGGACGCCCATACCTAGACAACAGAACGATTAGGGTTTTCAACCAAAGCCTTCGATTTAAAAGTCTGTACCACAAAGCGGTGTACCAAAACTGGTACTTGTTCCGGAGAAAGATGTCAATCTCCTCCCGATTATTTTTTCCGGTGTCACAGCATCGGATCTAAATCCTACATCACGCACTACAACAGTCAAATTCACCCGACTCTTTTTTCTACCAATCTGTGTTTATCCCGCTAGCTACATTTTGTTGTTCACAAGTCTAGCTGTGTCCTACCATTGGGTTGAATCAGCTGGGTTTACTCAACCATTTAATATCCACGTAGAGTGGTTCAATTTGTATTTGTCGTGACTACATTTTATCACATCCTCCCTCATACGTTTATCTGTATCTTATCATTGCTGTTAATCATCGACCTGTTGTTATTTATTGTCATCGGTTATCATGGTAATGGCAATTCCAACTGATATGGGGTATGGAATGCGGACGTGCCATGAGTGGTACCGTACGAATTGCACTGGACTAACATCAAGACAGTATGCAGCATTAGAGAAGAATAGCCTAGAATCCGCATGTATGATGTGTAGCTTTATTAACGTATTTCCAAGTTTACACTGCAGTAATATGCCCGAAGAAATGAGCTACCGGAACGTCGTGTTCGCCGTTGAGTCCAGAATTATCGCCTACGTGGGAAGCACAAATTGACCGTTCGAAAAGTTACTTGTCGGAAACGCTGGAGCCCTTGGTAACCTTGAAACAGTGGTCGCATAACAAACTGGAAGAGCTGTGCGCTGCAAGCCCTCCCCTGGAAACGGCTAGGGCAGCAACAAAACCGTGTGAACACGCAGCTGCTGGGGTTCTCAAAAAGCAAGTTCATGTTGACTATAGGTTGGCCTCATTACGACCGATAGATTACCCATCAGTTGGCTGTGAGCAAAAAAGAACAAAGCAATAAGGGACCATGGCAACGCCATCTCAAGTCATTACTCCAGCGGAAGTTCTTACTAAGGTAGATGAACACAAACGGTCTGTTCCCTAAGTCAAAAGTCTATCTCGGAATAGGATTGTTGAGGAACGGGAGCCCGTGAAACACACGCTATCTTCTGCAAAGGTCATAGACAACCTGGAACCCTCTGTCTCGATCACAATAAACGTGACTGTTGAAATCGAGCCCGACAAGGATGCTAGTTTCACTTACTAGGAGACACTGGCAGCAACCTGCTTATCATATAACTCCGACGACAATGTCACAATTATCGATGCTGTTACACCGTACAAAAGCCCGGGTATCTCAAGAATACCCTTGCCTAAATGCTCAGTGAATAAGCAGACCGTAAATGCGCCATCCTCTCCCGCGTGCAGGCAAGGGCTTTCTCAAACACCCCGAAAGAGGCGTAAGACAACCGACTCAAACGCTAGGAAAATATCAGTAGGACTCTTGGAACTATCCTCAGGCATGGCTATCAACTGGTTGAACACAATACGGGTGCAATTATGTTCGAAAGTTGCGAATGCTGGATCACATCTTCATCATAACCAAATCTTTAGGTTGGATTCTCGCAAGAAAAGTCATAACCGATAAATAATGGATTGTCGGACAACCCCCAATCTACGAAGTACACAAAATCAGTAGGAGAAAGAAAGAGGGCAAAGCATGTAAAACTTATGGTCCTAAGAGAAGAAAACAAGGTTCTTCCGAGAGGGCCTTTAAAGGATCGTCCCACCATTACCCTCGTACTTGTGCAGAGGTTGTTAGCAGGTAGGCTGCTCCAACAGACATGGCTCACTCACACCACCGCTGTCTTCGTAGTTACGAGGAATCACTCGCTCCACGCAATCAGACGTTGAGCAGCGACCCTCCCAAAACCTTTCAGGCTCAGGGAAGCCACAAAGTGGCCAGAAACGTCTGCCACACACCGTCTGCTTCTCCCACCAAACAAACTCACCTAGGAAACTTTCACCCCTTCTTCCATCTATTTCTATTTCCATTCTGGGGTCACCTCATAGTGAAGTAACTGACTGCCTCACGGGCCACTCCTACAAAAACTAGAGGCATACGATGTTCAGGGTGAGATTCTTCGTTTAATAGTGTCGTTTCAGAGTGGTCAAACTTTTAGGGTTGGAGCGGGCTCCGTCATTTTTTCTTCCTCATCCATCTCAGCGGGTGTGCCTGGAAGATCCGCCCGTAGGCCACTGTTATTTCCAAATTAATCCAACGACCTTCCAGAAGTAATCACCAATATCTCTCTGCGGTATGCAGAAGGGTTTGGGATTAGGAAGTCTTATGATCCCAGGATTCTACAAGTTGACCTCGATGCCGTCAATCAAGTGGGCTTCCCATCAATGACAGGTGTGCGCGTATCTCTCGGTGAAGACTTTGGGAACCTGTTTACCACACACCGTTGAAAAGACTGTAGTGGTAGCCAAAGTGGACCTCAGGAAAGATCGAGGAATCGGGCTGTCGTGTGACCTACCTTACTCCTATTACTATGAAAAGGAAGCCACAAAAAGCTGCATCACTCATTTCATCTTAGGAATTCCACCTTTCCTTGATAACACTGTGATCCTAAACAACGGTGTCACACCGGTTCACCAATATTACTTTTCAGGAAGACCATCTGCAAGCCTTCGGATGAAAAGTGAATCGACCTGGGGTAGATAGGCTCCCAACCTCGCACCCTCGTATCAACCACGGCTGCCGTAATCTTGAATTGATTGGCCAAAGCGACCAAACGGTAATCCAGGCTAACATTTTGTAGTGTGCTTTTCACTTTCACAATAAACACCAGTCCCTTGAGAAACATTCAACTCAAGTGACAACAAACTAAGTCAAACGGGCTGACTATGGCAGTTTCTATTAGTCATCTCACGAACATCCCTTTTCAGGAACACGCACCCATCCTAACTATGAAGCACCGATTGAGCGATGTTTGTGCAACAGGAACATCCACTAACAGTGACATATCAACCTAATAAGGTCTAAAAGTACTAAACATAGTCAGTGACCCGACCAGGACTGCCTGTTCAACACGTCTTGATAGAAAAACACCTTGTTGTTCACATCCTCTAAGCCCGTAATAGTCAGATGACGGTCTATGCTGACTAGGACTTCGGTCCTTCCGGGTGCAACTTTGTCAGAAAGGTAGACGCACTCGTAAGATTATATGCCGCACTACTGACCTATGTTCAGGTAGTGAGGCACGATCCTATGAGCACACAACAAAACTATTCTCACAGTTGCGGCACTGCTGCCTTTCGTATCAGGAAGGGGGTTAGAAAAGGTATCCTCAAACAAACAGCACTCCGATCGCCCAACGGTTGACCATGACCGCCGGCGTATTATCCAATACGGTCGAAAAACATCTAGCATCGCCCAAAAGCCCGATGTAGCTTCGAGTACATTCACTGCGCGCAGCAATGTTCAGAATGAGACATCAATGTCTTATTCACTGCGCCCCCGGGCTATGCAAGCCCCTCACCGTCAAGTGAGTCAGACTCTTGAGTCATCGGCTCCAGGTGGGGTCCCCCAAGAAAACCCCGTATCTTGTTGTCTCGGAGGTCAGGCTTTTGAGTCAGAGACTCGGGAGTGGGGTCCATCAAGTTAACCCCTTCCGCGGCATAAACGACCGGGAAGTATCAGAAGTTATCGTTTTCCCGACAGTATCTATTGCATCCAAGTTACCCATTGGCCCTAATTTACGTCGGCTCACTAAGACCGGAGGAAGTCAGGTACGCGAAGTACAGTCAGGATGCTGATCCCGTCGATGGTGCGTTGCTTAATTTTTTGCCTTGCGACGAATTTCTAAACATAGACACTCTTATAGGCAGCCGACCACCGTGTTTTTAGACCTAAAAGCTGTTTTCGATGCAGTGGCTCGTAACGTTCTCTGGAACTGTATTCTTCGCAGAGTACCATGGAAATACATACACCTGTCGAGAGGACTATATGCTCCCTACAAACAGAATGAGAATCTATGGACAATCGTCTAGGACGTTTATCAATTCTAATGATGTTCCTCAAGGGTGCACTATTTCCGCCCACCTGTTCAATCTTGTCATGGACGACATATTGGAAAGTGCACTTGAGTTCAGTGAGCTTGATGTCGAGCTTCTTCCTGGCGTCAGGTTGATCGACCTGGAGTGTACGGATGACATTTCCACTTTCCCCATCTGCCGGAGACTTGCAGACCATGATGAACAAGGCGAGTGACGGAGCTGGTCTGTATGGAATGCGCTTCGCACCTTCAAAGTGCTGCTTCAATTTACGGCATTTATAATCCTACTTTCCTCAATGCATGCAGTCTGCTCGAGACGAACTGAAGACAGATTCACACACTTGAATAGCACTCCCATCAGCTTATAATATTGCCGAAGTATCGGTAAGGATAGCAAAGTAAGAGTTAAGCATCGGTGAGAACCATTAATGTATTGTTGTCAGTGGTGAAGGGTAACAAAGGCACGAGTTTCCTTTGCCAGCCTGCATCATGTGGTGTTGAAAAGACGTCCGGTAGTCGCTGAAAAGAAGGATATATAATGTTTGTGTACGTTCTGTCTTGCTCTTTGGATCGAACACGTGGCTTGCTCGCAAAGCCTGCAGCGATTGGATCATGTGCGTACCGTACCGGGGAGTTATAACTCATACTGTTAACAGTCAGGTGAGACCGCGTGAAGATCAAGCTACAATGTCGTCACCAAATGTGAAGACCCTGACTGTTGCATTGAACAAAGCGGGTAGGTATCGCTTGCCTGGGTGGGGTGCACGTGATCACTTAAACCGTTGGCTAACAACTTTATCCGAGATGATACGTCGCAGTCAATGGCGTACCCGGATCCGTACCACTTCTAGTTCTTTCACTTATTCTTTTATTAAATTTCAACTTTCTTGGTAGCGCATTTTCTAGGATATTCCACGCGATTGTTGGAGTAAGCGGCGGTCCGGGCCATAATACCCTGTAGTCAGGCTCATGGTTCTTACGACTATCATGACGACGACAGGAGAATGACGTAGAAAGCTGAGTAGACGTCCGTTTTGTAATCCATTTGCAAGCTATCACTGGCTATTTGGCGCCTCTAATGGTAAACCTGACACGATGGAAAAGTTGATAGCAAGCGCTAAAAAGCCCCCATTATTAAGGGACGTACTGAGACAAACGCAGAGAATCCACGAATGGTGGAAATAAGAACCCCACGGTTGCCAACTATTCGTAAACTATCTCACGTGCCAGTCAAACGCACAGACCCGTTGTAAACTGATAAAGCAATATTCACCATAAATTTATTTCAAGGTACACCAGCACTGACTTTATCACGTTAGTAATATTTTTTGAGAGGACCCTAGAAATGAATGAGATTAGAACAGAAATGCAGAAACATACCATGACAGCCTTCTTTTCAGCTCGAGTCTGGAACCTGCCATGACCAAATTTGGAAGACGTGTCAATAAACTTAAGTGCAATCTTTTCCTTGGAACGTCTGTTAACCTGTGCAAGGATGGTCTTTCGTAACGTAATGACTCGTTTCCTTGGGCCCATGCAGCATCCCTTTATCATAACGTAATCATTCCTAACCTCGCCATAGTGTGGGAAGCCTCCCATCGGTGTTATATTTTTCGCTGTCAAATCGAATTCAGTCGACGCATTTCCCTTGGGTTTGACAAGCGCGGCTTTCTCTTTTGATTCTTCCTTCGCAGCTTCAGCTTTAGCTGCTTCCAACTGTGCTTGGAGCCCTTGAGAGAAAGTAGATTCTTTTTTAAATTGTCCTACCTAAGCCGATGCGGTATATTTTCTTGTTTAATTCCGTTCGGTGGAAAAAGCCCTTCTGACCCGCACGAGCAACTGTGCTCCCGACACGAGACGGATGCCAGGACCCTATGCATGCAACTTTGCGGAGACCCTTGTGAGTTTTACGTGGCAATTTCTTGGTGTGCCATCTGGAAGTGACGCCCTTGAAGCCCTTACCTTTTGTCACTCCAATAACGTCGATCATCTCATCCTGAGCGAAAACATTCATGATGGGAATCTGTTTCTCGAAATGCGACCGTATCCAGTCGACCTTTTGGGATACAGTCCCGCCATTCACCTGAATCTCCATTATGTGCGCCTTTTTTTGGCGATGTTTCATCAAGCGCATCTAAAAGATATGACAGTTATAAGAAAACGTACTTGTGTATGGGCGATCGCTCGTACTACTGTACAATACTTTTTGATTTTTTTCATGTCACGCTCTATTTCTTTCAAGCCAGCTTCATCCGCCCACTTCATGGATGCTTTCGTGAAAGCCTTCTTCTTAGATTTGCACCAATCTTTATAGAACCTTCTGCGACAATCCTCCGTTAAGTGTTCAGCCCAGACTGTTTTGAATGTACGCAGACCACGGGCGGTAGGAGCGTAACCGACCATCCCAACAATGACCATAGGTGGGCACTCCAGAACAGTGACGGGTTCCACAATTTCCCGTTTGTGCACTTTCGACCCTGGACGATCAACCTCACGTACTATATGGGTCATTCCAGCCTTGTAACCCATAAAGGCCGTCAAGTGCGGGGGCAATGAACGTCGGTCTTTCGGGAATGCTTTGCATTTTCCTTTGATTCGACGACTACGTTTTTTAGGGGTGAACCCCATGGAGCCATGGCGAGGAGCCGAAAACTTCCTGTGTGACTTTACAACAGTAAACCAACACCCAGCATGAAACACGACTTACCATGCCCGATGTTCAGCACGCTAGTGAAACCGCTCGTAAAAAATTGGCGTGGTAAAACAAACCAGGTACAGTTGAGTATTTTTGTTGTGAACGCTGTGAAAAGAATTCACCGACTGCGTCGGCTCAGCGAACCAAAATAGAGTATCATTAAAATTATATTTAATGATGGAGAATGTTGAAATAAGAGAGGAGGTGGTTAAAGATAGATTGGATAAGCTAGACGTGAATAAGGCGGTGGGGCCGGACTGTATCCATGCAAGGCTACTAAGACCTCTCAGTGATGTTTTACAGGAACCTCTCATCATATTGTTCAATCTTACCCTACAGATGGCCATCATCCCAGATGACTGGAGGAAGGCAGGGGTTATACCCATCCATAAAGGGGGATAAGAAGCACGAGGTAGGCAACTATCGACCGGTAAGTCT
>LUCH01001272.1:74120-89008 GCA_013368495.1 Paragonimus heterotremus | reverse complement strand
TTGTATCCGTTTATTCTCGCGTTGACTTCGCAAGCCAACAATATACTCTTTGTCTACTCGCCGTATTATTCTCGACCGGTTATCGTCGGTTCGCTTGATCCTACAACGCGCACCGTCTCTGATTTCTTGATTTGTGCGGATTTTTACGCTTGTGAAGTAGTTACACGGTGAAATATTTTTGTTCCGCGCATCGGCTGATCTATCAACGCTGAACATTCATCATCTAATGGGCGTCTTCCAAACTTTCTCTCTGGCGCTGTCGTTCTTTCGTGTAGCCGTCTATTTCATTCAGCGGACCTTGAGTTATCAGCGAATGGTTCAAATTTTACCTATACGCCTTTCGTTTCATTTGTACGCATACTTTTTGCGTCTATCCACTACCGTTACAACTCTTCTTTGGCGCCCCCATATTTTGGTAATCTTTACCATTTGATTGATTAGGCAGCTACTACATTAGTGAGCTCGTCTTTTTCTTTCCGTACGGTGTTTTGTGCATTTTTTGGTATCATTAGCAATGCCTGACGACACTGTGGACGATAGCATTAAAACTGAGCACAGTGTTGCTATGTATTGTCCGAATACAGCGCCCAAAATCCTCGACCGTGTTTCCATCAGATTGAGGCCGTCTTTACCACTAGAAGGATAACATCAAAGAAGATAATATTCTCTTACGTGGTTCATTCCCTTCCTTTAGATGTCGCGGCGCGAGTGGAAGATCCGCTAGAATCAGCCCCATCCGATTTCCCGTATACCATTTTAAAAGACCACCGTGAAACGGACTTGGAAGTCACAGGCTAAACTTTTACACGACCCGTTCAACGCAGTCGAGTTATTCGGTCGGTCCTTATCAAAACTGTTACGTTATATTAGACACCATTTGGGCCCACGGAAGCTTGATGATGCCATCATAAAGCGGTTGTAGTCGGAAAACCTGTCATCTGAGGTACAGCACATTTCGACCGCTATGGATGAGGATAGCTCAGTCGACAAATTTGCTGCAGTTGCGGACATGGTATCGGGAATTTCTCATCACAACCGGTGAGCGCCGCAACCATACCCGTTTCCACGTCGCTCCCTTCAATCTGAACTACTTATGATAGACTGAAACTTTTGGTACAGAAGATGTGCCACCGTATGAACAGTGTGGCTATGCAGATCAACGAGTTGAAGAGACATCCACCCAGATGCTGCGAATGGTCTGACTCTCGCGGTCCATCAGGGTGATGTAGGTGCCACCAAAACTTTCAGTACGAACCGAAGAAGTGCATCCAACCGTGCACGTTTCGAACTTACCACGCGTCACCATCACAACGCAGGCCAGCCAGTAACGGCGACGACGGTCGCTGGTTCAACACCTACTAGTCGCACACTTTTTTGATCAAGGATCGACCGACTGGCTTGCGGCCTCTCATCAGTATTAAAGCCGAGCTCATTGTTATTCCATCGCAAACAAATGATCGACTTCAGTATGACAAGTACACCTTACAGGCCACAACTCAAAGCCGCATCAAAACTTTCCGAAAACGCGCTCTCAACATCGACCTCGGTGTCCGGCGATGTTTTCGAGGGCTGTTCCTGCTGGCTTACGTTCAGGCGCCTCTCATCGGTGCCGACTTCTTGGCACACAAACTTTTCCGTTGATGTCAAGAGGCGTGAACTAATTGACAACAATACCGCCTGTGTGGTAAATGGCGTCCAATCGATGATCGCCTCGATCGGCATCCGGCCTGCTCTTCCACCGCCATCTTCTTTCGCAGCACTGCTGCAGAAAAATTTTCCATCACTAACTCGGCCGTGTTCACATACTAAACCGGTTAGGCACATTGTGGAACATCATAATACGAAAAGAGATCCCCAGCTTTCGTTAGTTTACTCCGTTTAAATCCGAAGAAACTGAAAGTAGCCAGGGCTGAATTCGGACATATGCTACAGTTAGACATAAACTGACATTAAAGCAGCTCTTGTGCGGAACCACTAAACACGATATCCAAAGCGTTTCCGCGTTATCAACAATTGCACAATCCCGGAAAGGTACGCCGTACCACATATCTATGATTTTTCCTTAGGAGTCGCTGACGCTACTATTTTCTCTAGATCAGACCAAGTACACGCTTATTCTCACATTCCGGTTGTCGGAAAAGAACGTTCCGAAGACAGCCAATGCAACACTTTTTGAACTTTTTGAGTTCACAATTGTTCTGTGTGAGCCTCGCAATGCAGCTGAAACACTTCGGCGATTCCTGGACAAGTTATTGCGTGGAATCCCTTTTGTATGCGTCTACATCAATTATGTTTTTATCGCTAGCCGCTTAGATAAGGAGCAATATGATATTAAAAACGATATTAACAAGTGTGCTTCCGGAGTTAACTCATTGAAATTCCTGGAACATCCCATCGACTAAATCGGCTGCATACCTCAGCCAGATGAAGTTTATTCTACCTCGACCTTTCCAATTCTCACTACGGTGACAAAAATCTGACTATTCCTTGGAGTACTCAACTATTATCGGCGAGTCATTCCTCATCGCTCGGATATTTTACAACCTCTGACCGAACTGGTCGACTTCAGACGCAAGTCCACTGAACTCTCACCCGAAGCCAAAGTAGTTTTCTCAACAGCAAAGGAATCCTTTTGTCACGCCACTAAAGTACGCTTCATTGGTTGCGATCCAAACGCCGGTCCAATTCTCACTACTGATGCATCAGATGGGTTTTTCTGCTGCGCATGTTTGTGCGCATGCAGGTATGTAAGTATAATGTATGTCTGGTTTCCGGGACTCTGGGGAAGACGGCGTTAAATTTGAGTGCCGGATGGATGGACGCCTGATAAATATCCGAAGATTCGGCGCCTCAACCCGGCTACATACCTCGACGATGGGAATGCATCTGTTCGCAGATGACAAAACGCTGTTCGCACACAGCGACGATGAACTACAGCGACTGGCCACGATTCTCGCGACCACGGCATCCAAGTTTGGATTGGGCATCAACATTGGTATGACGTTTATTTTCCTTTAGCCTTTTACGGCCGGAGTTACTCTCTGCGAACCTTCACCTCAAATTTGCGTTACTGAAGCCGTTGTCGACAGCTGCGCGAATGTCTGCTATTTGGGGAGCAACTTGTCCATCAACCTGTCCGTGGACTGCGAGTTCAGAGCTCGTATGGCAAAGGCTAATACTGTTTTCGGACGTCTTGAAAGACATGTTCGGAAGAACCACAGTTTGAAGCCGAGCACTAAGCTCTTTGCCCACCGCTCAATGGTTTTGTCTATACTGTTGTAGGGAAGAAAAACGTGGACATTGTATCAGTGGAACGTGCGCTATCTGGGCCGCTTTCATTTACAATGTGTAGGACGCATTTCGGGCATTCGGTGATCGGACATGGTTCCAAACACCGAGGTACTGCGGTAAGTGGAGATGAACAGGACGGAAGTCATGCTGAAGCTGGATCAGCTTCGTTGGCTGGGTGACGTCCGTCGAATGGGTGATGACCGAATTCCGAAGCAGCTGCTAGATGAACGACTGAACACAGGTAAGTTAAATTCTGGTAATCGAAAGCTGAGACGCCCGGGTGTTGTGCAGGTAAGTTTATCAGGTTGTAACACAGATCGTAGCTGTCGGGAAGACAGCAATGAACCGGACAGCCCGGAGGAATAGGATTCGAATTAGCGTCCACGAGTTCACCGGGCAGTTATTGCGAGGCTTCGGACAAAAGCGTGCGGTAAGCGAGAGAACCATCGCTGCCATCGGTCACAGTGACGTGGCTGTGGTGTTGCGACGAGTGCAACCGTAGATGCGTTGGCCGCCCTGAATTAGAGGGTTACCAGCGTGCGCATTGCGCACCGCCGGTGAAGAGACGTCAAGTACTTTATACGCAGGTACGCCATATTTTGGCGAAAATGGCGTCCAATAAATCACAATCTTTATTTTCCAACTCGATAGTTGTCATGCTGCTCGTGCGCTTGCGTTTGAGTGAAAAATCCAGTCCGCAACACATGCACACCACTTACACAATCGAAAACAAAAGTGGCGGTAACAACACAGTAGTTGTACTTGTTACACTACTGTAGGGGTCGTGCCAGAGAAGCCATTGAGGAGTTGGCGATGCTTCCATTAACCCCCTACCATCGTCTAGCGCACGAAATACTGGGCGATTTGTGCGGGCAACCGTACCATTTTGCTCAATCCCGCATTGATGGTTTGTTACTTGCGGCAGGACTGTACACAATAGGGCAGCTGCCATTTCTAGGTTATCAACAAATATGCAAAACTGTGAGACAGCCTTAAGGCAAAAGAGTTACCTCCCTTGTTCAGGAGTCTACTTTCGAACAATTTCGCGAGTTCACTTCACAGAGTGCTCGAATTGTTCGTAGTAGGTCCGGCTAGGTTACCTACGACGGTGACCCCAAAATCACGGAATCCGCTGCGATATATGGCACAAACAAGTTGGGCAAACTGAGAGATGTCGGCGGACAGACAAGGATCTCAACTTACGCGGCAACTAGGCAGTGTTTATCGTCTTCTCAAGATAACTGTCTTTTGCGTAACCAGATTCATGATCCAGAACGCTGCCCTGAAATCCGCTCAGTGAATATCGAGCATAGATGGACAGTTTACGACGAAAAGGCGGATGGGTAATCTGCCTCATGCCTCCCCGTTTAGTTATACATTGCAAGCCTAGGTTGAGGTGCATTATAGATGGATTTACTGGTTGGCATAATGGCCTGCTTCACTTGAAGCCCAATGACCCTGGGGTGGCCACTTCAGTGCATCAAGGCCCTTGCATTGCAGCCAGCTGTTCAGGCATTCAGGTAGGCTTAGGCGTCATCACGGTACCAGTGGTGGTTCCCTCTGGAACTTTCACTACCTAGGCATTTGTGGATAACGGGTCAGACACCAAATTAGTGGAGAAAAACTTCATAGATCGTCTATGTATCTCGGGTACCGCTTCAGCTCTACCCATTACGACGATCAACAGAATTACAACGACGTATTTTACGAGCGCCATGTTGAAGGTAAGGACCTTATATGGAGATAAGACGGTTACCATCGATAGCGCTTACTCTGTTTGAGACTTGCTCATGAGACCTATCTATTCTGTCCAGAGAGAAGCCAAGGAAATTTTGGACGACGGGATTACTGTTCTCCTCGGTTTCGACGTGCCCGGGGCGCACTGTGTCCTAGGCCAAAGGCTAGGGGGACGTAGACAGCCGTACGCAGTGAGGACCCTGTTCGGTTGGATGTTGTGCTAACCTTTGACCAGTGAATGCCAGGCTAAGGCGTCCGTCAGCTAGCGTTCGCAGGACGTTCCTACGTCACTGGATCAGATTCGTACCTCACATGATACTGAGTTCGCTGATATGTCACTGAATGGTCCTTCACTTTCCAGAGGGGATTCGGTGGCCTTATCACCAATACAGTCATCTGCGCTGGACGCAAACGGACATTATGAAGTGCCTCTTAACTGGGAGTATGAGCACCTCACATTTTTTAACCACTACAAAATGGTTCAGAAACGTTTGTCATACTTGAATAGGAGGTTTAACCGTGATGAAGATACGTTCTCAAAGTACGCGAACGTGGTACAGCAACACTGTGAACGTGGGTAGGTTGAGAGGGTCCCCCAAGTTAATCTTGATCCAAGCTACCCGTGTCGGTGTTACCTGCCGCACCCTAAACTTCTAAGAAACCAGGGAAGCACAGAGTAGTCTTTGACTGCCTACCTAAACACCAGTGGCTGTCTATGAATGGCAGGCTGTATCAAAGCCCCGGCTTGATTGCAAATCTCGTAGACGTATTGCTACGATTCCGCATGGAGAAAGTGGCAGTGCCAACGGATATCGAAGAGATGTTTCTGCAAGCACACCTCCCCGTCCGTGGTCCGGGCATGTGCGGTTTTCTGTGGTGGTCCAAATATGACCTTGCAAGCGGTCCAGGAGAGTACCAGATGGCTTCCCATCCCGTCGGCGTTACCTCCTCGACATTCTGCGTCGACTATGCATCACGACGTACCTCTGAGGACTGTGGGTCGATGTATAAAAATTAAATTTACGAATCAATCTGGACGAATTTCTGTGTTGACGATTGTCTTGTTTCGGTTCCCAATGCAGAGGTAGCAAGACATTTTGTGGGATAAGTTTGTGACATATTGACAAGAGGAGACTTCTGACTGAGAAACTGGGTTTCGAATGATACTGGGATGCCAGCATCAATACCATCCTCAGAGCTCTCACTGTCCCTAGCAGATGTTGCAGCCAAATCTCTACCATCACAACGAACTCTCAGTATCCAATGGTACGCTGAAATGGATTAATTTCTCATGGGCCTTCTGTTCCCAGACAGGACGGAGACTAGCAGAGCGATGCTATCCTGTGTCTTTTCGCTATATGACCCTCTGGGCTTTGTCTCGCTCTGGCTGCTGCCAGGCAGAAGCCATGCGAGGGTGTTCTCGGACGAGACGGAACATCGTGTCTAGAAGATCGCCAATTGTGGCAAGCTTGGTTGACAAGCTTAAAGACTCTTGATGACCCCCGAGTTCCATGTTGCATGCCGTTTTTGTAGGCTATTATGACAGAGCTATCCGAGTCGCATATTTTTCGTGATGTCTCGGAAAAGGGTTCTGAGGCAGTACCGCGTGGCTGTTTTACCTCGAATGACGTTGCCAGAATAAGTGCACTGCAGTTTAGCAAGGCCAGAGTTGCACCATCCAAAGCGGTGACAATGTAGCGACTCGGTTTAGTCGCAGCAGTCTTGGCCGTGAGGTTTCATGTACAATGCGAGACCGAAACCAATAGGCACGCACAAGTTAAATTTGAATTAGTGACAGAGCGTGCTGCTGTGATGTCGGCGCCGTCTTAGTTATCGTTTGTGTGAGTCGTGTACATGGTTCGTGCGTGTTTTCTTGTTGTTTCTTTTCACAGGATTTGTTGGTTCCCTTACTTTGGAAGAACGCCGTGCCTTGGTGTCTGTACGTTGCCCCACAGTTGCTCCGTAAGTATAGCGGAGAACTGGAGTAGATACACCCGGCTGACCTGGTACACATAGAATCCTCGTTGACGGCTTGGGTCAGATGTTCCGATATTGTTATTTTTGGGCTGATTCTAATATCGTCCTCTACTATATACACAAAGTGTCAACTTGGTTTTGTACGTTTGTGGCTAACCGCCTTTCTGTGGTCTACCAGTCGTCGACACCAAAACGATGGGGCCACGTGAGATCGGGAAAAATTCTAGCTGGCTCAGCTTCGCGCGGTCTGGCGTGCGGCCTAGTAAGATGCAAGTTGCCGAAAGGTTTTGAGTCCTTGTGTCGGCCTTGCAGGTCATGACCTCCGAAACCCAACTGTCTCTCTCTTTCTCTCTCGCTGAGCCCAACGACATTGAACTAAAGCAGACATCGGCTCATGTTAACTTTTTCATTCAAGCAAACGGTTTGCATAACCTTATTGTTCGATATTCAAGTTGGACTCGATTGCTTAGAGCCGTGGTGTGGTTTACTCGCTTCAAGTGCTACGATATGGAACTCCATGAGTGCCGCTCGGAAATGAGTTCCAAAGCCGGCCCTCCTAATTTAAAGGAGTTCAAGGCGGCAGAAGTAGATCTGATTAGATCAACGCAATTGGAATGCTTCCCCGAGGAAGCAGCCTTGCTGTCCAGGATGTCTGACTGTGATCAACCTCCCGTTCTTTCTCGGAGGAGTTCCTTGAAGAAATTGTCCACCGTCATGATGGAAGAGTTATACGGGTAGGAGGTCGATTGCCGCTATCAGTTTACAGTTTTGAGACCGTGCACCCATAATTTAGCCTAAGCGCCATCACATCGTTGACTCCATCGTAAGATATCATCAAGAGGTCGGAGGTCATTCCGGAAAGTCTCGCGTGTCGTGTTCGATAGGGGGACACTTCTGGATCATGCAGGGTGGCGCGGCCGTTAAGCTAGTCATTGAGTCGTGCCTAGCTTGCCGTCGCCGTTGTGCTTTAGTCGTTAGGCAGGCAATGGTCTCTATCATCTATTGGGGGTAAACCCATCTTTTCATCCGCTCACGAACGTTGGGTTAGATTTTGGACCCTTTGTGCGAAGAGGGGCAGAACTTCCGAAAAAAGACATGGATGTACATTCACGTGCCTACAATCCTGAGATAGCTCAGTCGTTGAATACCGACTCGCTTATTATGACCCTGCTACGATTCATCGCACACAAAGGTAAGCCTGAGGCAATTTTTTCTGATAACGGTACCAATTTTGTAGCTGTTGGCAGAGAGCCTAGGGGCTGGGTTCGCAACTTAGGTAGAGGGTCCGTCAACGACAACCTCTTACAAAAGGAAACTCAGTGGTACACCAATCCACCGTATGCTAGTCATCGGAGTGGAGTATGAAAAGATTGATTCGGTCTGTCAGATGTATTTTGAGCGCAATCTGCCGAGAGCAACAAACCGATGACGAAACCCTTCTGACTTAATTAACCGAGGTGAGGCGTATCTTAAACAACAGACCATTAGTTCCTGTCGCCGCAGATGGCCTTGACAGCATCGCTCTAACCCCGAATGATTTATTTCTCATGGAGAGCAATACAGGGTTGCCCACAGAATAAACTCTGGTATACAGGTACACTAGGAGTTGGAGACAAGCGAATCATATAGTAACTTCCTTTTGGAAAATGTGGTCTCGAGAGCGTGTCATCGTTGCAAGTGCGCCAGAGGTGGTTGACGAGGCAACGTAATGTCCAGGTGGATGACGTCATTCTTGTTTTATCAGGTGGACCTACTAGAAAACCAGTTGCCCTTGGGAGTAGCTACAAAATGTTAGACGCTGACAAACTAGTCCGTATTGCAGAGGATCTCATGAAGGGAGGTCTACTGAGGAGAGACGCGAGGCGTCTTTGCCTGTTAGTGGGGAATGGCTGTTAGACACGACGGTTCGCGAGGTCTCCAACGTATGCTGTGTGGATAGTAATATACTGAGTATAAGTAGATAGAGAGCCAGAACAGTAGAGCACTGCCAGCGGTCTCTCAGATGCGGACTAATTTTGGCAGGCGCTGTAAACTTATTGATCTACGAACGGAGAAAGTTCGCCCACGTCCTTTGCATTCCCCATTTTCCCCCACTAACCGAACTATTGTTCCCACTACCTCACCCACCCCGTTTTGTTTTGTCGAACTTCTCTGTCATTAAACGTCCGCGGCGCGAGTGGCCATTTTTGTCCTGGTCTGTTGGCGTGACGCTTCACCTATGACCTTGCTGGTCCTGTCGGGAAACTACTGATTTTGCTGGAGTAGACTATCGTTGCGAAAGATTGAGGTTTGCTTTTGTAATTATTGATACATTTCTTTTGTAGTACCCTGGAGACCGTTGGATCCAATCTTGTTTTGGGAGTCCGTGTTTGTGTTACGCGTAGCTCAACGATCAGTCACAAATCGGTGCAATGGGCGAACTCCAATTTATCAGGAAACCTGCCACCCACATCCTCTATATATTGCTTTCGAATCCAGGATCCGTTTCTTGCCTGCGTCAGAAATTTTCGTTTTCCGGGAAAGTGAAAAACATATTCTCGTACAGTTCTTCTACGACCGGTGGGACCAATATGTCCTTCGCTAATAGTACCTAATGCGCGCAGTCAGTTATGCGGGTAAAAATGACCGCTGCTTGGTGTTCCACCTGAACAGTTGACGAGAAACGGAGACTGCCGTTCAACAGGAGCAGATTCACCTCCGGAAAAATTTTGTTTGGACGAAAGTTTGAGGAAAATATAGGATCTTATATGTACTGGATGGCAGCGTTCCCTTTGGAAAGTTATGATCTTTTGTTGGAACGGGGTTTTCGTAGGGGATAAAATTATAGTCCAGTGGAGATCGGTCATCACGCACGGGCAGGCTGAAACAGAAAGGGTGTGGAGGCTCAAGTTCAGTCTGAACAAAAAGAAGTTGCCGTTATCAATCGGGCGCCCAGAATATTTACACCGGAATGCCAGCGAATAACAACTAGAACTGCAACCGTCCTACTTTAAGAGAGATCTACGAGTTTTCCGGGTTCCGTTTTCGATTTCAAAACTCGTCCCGATTACAAAGTAGCCTATGTGAGCGAAAGAAACAAGGAAGAAAAAAACCATCATGAACCCCGAATAACTGTCTGCATGATGCTTAGTGTACGCTTTCTCCAGACTACTTGCACAATGAACTTCACCCATGGTAGAAAAAGCATATAGGCAATGTTAGACGCACGTGGGAGAGCGTCAACCAACCCTCCAATTAAAACTGAAAACTATCGAGAATGGGATCACCAAAATGGCACATTCCAGTAGGCGTGCTCCCGCTGTGTGTAATCGGTAGACCGTAAATATCTCTGTTAACTATTAATGAAAAATAACGTTCTAGCTCCTGAGGTTGCTGAAATTTTGCGGCATGTTGTAGGTCCTAAAATCTTAGGCCTCTGTTCCCTGAAGATTTTGTGTTTCAATCATCCGAACACATAAGCAAGGAATGTGCGATAGTTCAGTGGCACAGGGATTAATGGAAAAATAGAGTGTAATTCTACGTAATTTCGGAAAATATAAGGTAGAATGAAATGGAAACCTATATCATAGACGTGGAAACACATGCGTCTGTTTAAATTTGGACGTAATGAGGCAGGGTAGTGCGTTTACACTTTCGACAATCGAACTGTTGTTGGAACGCGAGTACTAAAATGGGTAGAGACGCTATCCGAGATGGCGATGTGTCAAAGTCAATAGCGTGCCTGTATCCACAACATTTCTAATTCTTCCGCCTAGTCTTCTTTATTAATGTTTAACCTTCTTAGTAACGTTTTACTCTATGCTATTCCGCGCTACTGTTGAGGTGAGCGGCGGCCCCAGCCTCATTGCCTTTGGGTCAGGCTCATGGTTGTTATGATGATGATGATGATGATGATGATGACGACGAAACTACAAGCGAGAGGAACGCCTATAAACCTACTTCAACACGAGACAATGCACAACACCTGGACGAATAAGTCGTATTTTTTTGGTTATATCAACAATATTTACCAATCGCTGGTACCAGTGTTATAAACTCCTCCATGAAATCTGGATGTACGCTGGAATGGAGACGAGGTGATCTGCTGTAAAAACGACATTGAGCAATATTCCCAGCTGAAAAGACTACGACAAATACATCGGCAATTATGTAATTCGTCGGTATTGCGCTTCAAGGCAGAAACGAATTCGAAACGGCTATTTAGGCGCGTCAAATTTTTAAAATTGTTCATGAAGCATTAAAAGGCATATTGCGGGACAAATATATAGATTTCATCCAGTATAATAGTTGTGCTGCAATGAGAAAAATCAACTATATCTAAAAATCGTCTATATTGGCACTTGTGGTGTGAAAAATGTGTCGCCATTTTTTTCAACAAACGCATCGTTTTGGCTTTTCTGATCAATTTCACGTTCTGAAAATGCTTCCAGCGAAATTGTTATGGTGGAATACATATTCTTATCTTGCAGAAACACTTAATTTCGCTTGGTTTTGAATATGTACTTGAATCTGCAATTTTGGACCACGTTGCGTTTGCATTGCATTGTACAAGGAATATCACGGTAATTCCTCATTAAAGCTATGCCGCCACGGTCATTGGTTAATTATTCACCTGAAATATATGTTCAGCCTGGCTCCCTTATAGTATTTCCGGTGGAAAAGGATCTATGTTATCAGCCGGTTGTTTCTATGTACAGTATGATGTAAATACGGGCAACACGCCACACTCCACCATTAACAACGTGCATATTGTTTTGTTTACCGCTTATTGACTATGCTTGAATGTAGCTCGCCATGTGTATGTAAGTCAGTGCTTATTTACTGACAGATAATGACCAAATTTGACGCTGGTTGTTTATCCGACGAAAACAGTGATTCTCGCTCGTACCATTTCGGCTACAACCTTTCAATCTTCATATCATGTACGCTCACGATTCCAGTGTTTTTGCAGGCTGCAGAAATCACTGACGGCTGCCAGTATGTTATCTCATTTTTGGCCAGAACTAAAGGAGATCATTATAACTCATTCCCAACGGTCTAAACACACCTTTATTCTGACTTCTCATGTGTTCTTCTTATCAACCTTGTTCAAAGCTTGAGTCAGCTGGATGGAGCAGCTGTTGATGTGAACGCGTACCACACACTTATAAGTCGATCACATATTAAGCGAACTAGACGAAGCAGTTACTGGAGTGAACGCATAATATACACTTAAGCGTTGATCATAGCTTAGGTGAACTGGACGGAGCAGCTACTGTGTGACCGCATACTACATAATTAGGCGTTGACCATAGCCTGACTTAACTGGACGAAGCGGCTATTAAAGTCAATACTTGCGGGAAAATTTTGCGTTTACCACAGATTAAGCAAACCGGACAGAGCTGGTACTAATGTGAACACAAAACATTTAAGGTACTACGTGATTTGAGGCCAGCTTTCGATTATCGGCCCCAAGACAGCCTTCTTGTTTGCACACTTTGTGGCGTAAATCTAGTTCTGAAAAATACGGAACAGTTAAAGGAAATTACTTTTCGACTGTGATTACTACGACAGCTCCATCATCGCACACACCCTAACCACCGGGACTGCAACTCCGTATACTGAACATACAGTTAAGACATGCTGAAGAATTTCCCTTCCTCTGGTAGTGTACTCCTTCGGCACTGAAATGTCATTAACCCCAGCCCACATCGATGAACCGTTGTCTGACGGCCGTGGAGCTCTTTGGGTGGCACACCGGGGTCTTAAAAGCGGTATATGGACGGGTGTGTTCGACGATAGGGCTGTCGTAGTCACTGCAGTGTTCTCAACAGCTTAATGTGATGCTATAGATTCCGTCGGAATGTAATTTCTTTTAGCGGTTCTGCATTTTTCAAAACTCGATTTATGTCACGAGGTGCGGAAACAACTACCGGCGGAAATGCGAAGCGTGTAAGCGACATTATTCCGTTCGAAAAGACTCCATATCTGGAAATACCCGTTTTACGCTAGAGGAAGCACTCACAATTTTGCTACATTGGGCGTTCAACAGCAGCATGAAATTCACAGCGTTCATGGTGGTCTGCCGTAGGAACAGACGAAAAACAGTCAACTTAGTATTCTTCATCCGAAGGTATGTTCGAGTGGGCCGATTATATTATTCGATTCTTTCGCCTCCAGCCGACCACCATAATATTCACAGACGAATGAAGAGCCAATAGTGCTTTGGATGAAGTAGCTCATTACCAGCACTGGACGGTCAATCATTCAAAATATCTCGTAGATCGTGAGAGCGACATGATGCACCCGAAAAGTATGGAAAAAAAATTTGGTCCTTCGCTAAGAAGCAATTTTATGCAGTATCTGAATCAGACGAACGGCAGTTCCAGTCACACCTTCAGGAGATCTGTTGGCGAAAACGAAATCGTGGAAACATGATGAGCAAACCGCTGTTAACCTTGCCTCATACGAAAACGTTGTTAATTGTTTAATATACTTCGAGATTATTGCACGCGTTGGTCAATGTGATTCATATGTCTTGCGCCGAGATTGGTAGCTGCTTCGTCCGGTTGACTTAAGCCATGATCAACGCCCGAGTATGTAACATGCGTTCACACTAGGAGCTGCTCCGTGCAGTTTGGTTAAGCTATGATCGAGGCCTAATTATGTCGCACTTATACACCTTAATAGCCGTGCCGTCCAGTTGACTTACAATACGCCAAACTGTGCTCCATGCTTACACACGTATAACTGCTCCGTCCATCTGTCCTAATGTACGAACTAAGTCAAACCGTACTCCATGAATAGACACAACTTCTCCGTCTATTTATCCTACCTCACGAGTTAAGCCAAACTGTGCTTCCTGCCTAGACATTTATAATTGCTCTGTCCATTCGTCCCACCTTACGAGTTAAGCCAAGCACATAGGTAGACGAGTGAAGTCACTAGGGACAGAAACACGAGGATAGAATCTTGAACGGTGTATTTGATAGTTGTAGATAAATGTACATATTATCTCTGCTTTTTCGGCACAAAACGTGGCCTTCGGTTTTCATGTGTTGTGGGTGTCATCCCGGACGACTGAAACCGTGTGTCACATGAAGTCTCCATCATCATGTCGTTCATCGCAAGTGATATCTGCAAGAAATCTGTGTACGCATATGTGAAGGAACTTACTTTCCTTAGTTATAGCAACAGGATAATCATTCTAGGTGATGTTGATTCGTGCTTTCTTCGGCCCGTGTGAAAGCACCACACTGTCAGTGGACCGGTCTGAGTCAACATTCGTTGTGGGTGGTGTTCGGGACTTGCACTCCATAATCACTGGGGAAGTGCGAACAATGGCCGAAGTAGATGTAACTGACAAAAATAAGGATTCCGAACGTGCACTTACCAGGCGACTGAGGTTGAAGCTGATTGCCACAGAATGGACACTCGTTTATGTCTGTCATTTGGATACATTTGGAGTGAAAAATCAGCTGATCGGTATCACAGCAACAACGGTTCATCTGTACCGGGTCGCCACAGTGTCCACATGGCAGTCCTGATGTAGACCTCTTCACCCACCTCGGTTATATACGGCTTGTAGTTGAATCCATCGGGAAGTCATATAAAGGTAAGCCACTATCAGCATGTTCCATTGTCTTACTGGCGAAGGCAATTATGGTGTTCAAGCAAGCCACCGCCGTGCAGCTTTAGCAGTCATGCAGTTTTTCGGGTACATGATCAAGGGCTTTATAGTGGCGGTTGAAATTGGTTGCAGCAAGCGGCCGAAGCTGCCGGCCTACCAACGGATGAATTGGCAGATTGCACTCTGAAAGCCACCGCTCATGAATGGGGACGTCAACTTTGTGAAGGGAAATGAACACTGCAGAAGATCTTACCCTAGGGGTAGAGGCGTTTAA